>CM064507.1:4639175-4717586 GCA_032716605.1 Paralithodes platypus | reverse complement strand
GGGAGAATGCTAGCCGAGAAGCAAGAGAGAGTCGAAAGATGGAGGGAGTACTTCAGTGAGTTGCTAAATGAAAGGAATGAAGAGCCAGCAAACATAGCTGGATATGGTATGGGAGGGAGAAGAAGAGAAGTAGTGGAGGAGGAGGTGGGGATCAGGAGGTCAGAAGTGTGGGAAGCCATGAAAAGAGTGAAGTTGGGGAAAGCACCAGGAACAGATGGAGTGTGGGGAAATGTTGAGGTATGGTGGTGAGATAGTGATAGAATGGGTATGGAAAATGTGCAAACTAGCATGGGAGAAGGGGAGTGCACCCGATGACTGGAAGACTGGCATAATAGTCCCCCTATATAAGGGCAAAGGGGAAAGAGGAGTGTGTGGTAACCACCGAGGAATATGTCTTCTAAGCGTAGTAGGGAAGGTATACAGTAGGGTAGTGATTGAGAGAGTGAGAGTGAGAACGGAGAAATGGATAGGCGACGAGCAGGGAGGTTTTAGGAAGGGAAGAGGATGTGTAGATCAGATTTTTACCCTGAATTGTGTTGTGGAGAAGTATCTGGAGAAGAAACAAAAGGTGTATGTTGCCTTTATGGACTTGGAGAAGGCCTATGACAGAGTGGATAGAGAAGGTTTGTGGAAAGTACTTAGAATATACGGAGTAGAGGGCAAGTTGCTGAAAGCAGTGAAGAGCATGTATGAGGGTGCAAAGGCGGCAGTACGTGTGGAGAGTGAGCAGAGCGAGTTCTTTGACCTGAATGTTGGTTTGAAACAGGGGTGTGTGATGTCCCCGTGGTTGTTTACTGTATATATGATGGAGTCATGAAAGAAATACTATCAAGAGCAGTGAATGTTGGTGTATCGCTGAAAAGGGAGGGAATTGAGTGGAAGCTACCTATACTGCTGTTTGCGGATGATACAGTTCTGATGAGTGATAATGAATGGGAGTTGCAGGGTCTGGTAAATGAGTTTGGAACAGTGTGCGAAAAACGGAATTTGAAGGTAAATACGGGGAAGAGCAAGGTTATGGTCTTCGAAAGGGGTGAAGTCACAGAGTGTGAGGTGAAGCTGAACGGTCAGGCTATGGAGATCGTCAACTCTTTTAAGTATCTGGGCAGTGTGTTGAGTAAAGATGGGACTATGGATGAAGAGGTGCGGGAGAGGGTACAACAGGGGAAGAGGGTTGTAGGAACGCTAAAAGCAGTAACAAGAAATAGGGTGGTCAGTATGGAAGTGAAGAAGTCCTTGCATGACAGTGTGGTAATCCCGACACTGACTTACGGAAGCGAAGCATGGACGTTGGTTGAGAGACTCAGACCAAGAGTGAGAGCAGTGGAAATGAATTACTTAAGGAGTGCGTGCGGAGTTACATGGAGGGATAGACAGACTAATGAGGAAGTAAGAAGGAGGTGTGGTGTGGAGGTAGATGTGCTGGAAAGTGTGAAAAGGAACAACTTGAGATGGTTCGGCCATATGGAACGTATGGAAAGCGAGAGAATGACTAAGAGGGTGTACGAGAGCGAGGTGGAGGGACAGAGGGGGAGAGGTAGACCGAATATGAGGTGGAAGGATGGAGTGAGGAACTACATGAACGAAGGCGGTGCTGGTTGGGGGGAGGGGCGTCGACTGACTGGGGACAGAGGTGCATGGGGGCGGTTCGTTCGTGGCCACCCTTTCGGGGATCACGGCGTCAGGCAATAGATAGATAGATAGATATATTTTTTCTTCAGTCGTTCAATTACATGAACATTGCCATGTTACATGAATACCAGTTAATAACAAATAAATTAATACTTTCAAAACCATTACATCTAACGAATTGTACCTCAATAATCTTAAATGGCAACTTGTTATCACCATCATATACTGATAGTAAGAATGGTGTAAGTTACATAAACACGAATTAACATGCATTAGAAGTGGCTACACTGTTTCTGAAATACCCTGTATACTGTATATCACATATACAATATATAATATTACATAATTATTATACACAGTACCTACACATACACGTTGAGAGTGCCGTATACGTAATTTAAGTCAGGTTTGCTTAGGCTATTCTAGACAAACTAAATAGTGACCCGGGACCAATTATGTATTCCTATTTAACGCTTACTTATCAGCCTTATATAAAGACTCTAGCCCGGTACTAGCAATGTCTCGTTGTCCTGAATGGTTACATTATTGTTTTTAATTAATTCTTGTTGCATTTGATTAGTTGTCGTATTGGCAAGCACAATGCTTATCTGAATATCGAGTTAACAGCTTACTTAAGCGGGGTTTAAGGACAGACTTCTCATAAATTTAAAACTTCATGAGGAGACAAGCCTCACAATATAATTAAACACTAAAATAAAGTCCAGTGGTGCAGAACGTTCCTTTCTGGAAATCTCACTTCTAGCTTTTTCAAAATATTTCAAATGCTTTCACGGAGTGTCAGGGGACAACCATCAATCATACAGTGAGTTATTGGCAGACCGGGTCAGGGACTGCCAAACACAGATACACATTGTTCTGCTTTCTCCAGGTGAGAAACAATTACATTATATCTGAATTTGATTTAATCCACTGAGCCCCAGCTAGTTATTAATAAATGTACCACCAGGGACCAGCCGGTTTTGAAAAAAGTGTTTTTTTCCAGAAACAATAGCGCATGGGTTAGGAATGAAGGAAAAACCACAAAAAATTATCAAAAAGGTCAAAAATTGGTCCTACGGAGCCCCCGAAAACGGATTTTCCATGAGTACAAAATTGAAGGCAATAACACTCAAAATTCCGGTTTTTGCGAGCTCACGCGCACGCAGTTGGACTTTGAGAGTTTTCAACCATTGTTGTGGTTGCGTGGGATACTTACACAGCTCCCATACAAATCTGAGCCTTATAGGTGCCATAGGACCGAAGTAATTGGGACCGGAGTAACACTGACGCAACTGTTGCTTCGCTGGGGTTTAGCGTTACATACATTGCTGACGCAAACGCTGCGTCGCTGGGGCTCAGTGGGTTAAGCAATATAATAATGCTAGGTAATAATGAATGTCAAATCTTGTATTACAGAAGCGATAATATTATTATCAACTCTGCGAAGCAGAGTGGTATCGCGCAAACAGATCCCGCCAGTATACTGTGCACCACCAGCCAGCCTGTCTGTCATCGACGTCCGTCGTCGTCGTCTGTCGTCATCGTCCGTCGTCGTCGTCCGTCTGTCTGTCCGGAAACTCCTCCTAGACCGTTCAATGGATTTTCACCAAATTTCACAGGTATATCCATTTGGTCAATGAAATGGTCAGTCAACAAGAAATTTCCCATTTGACTTAAAGGTTAAGGGTCAAAAGTCAAGGTTAAAAATAAGGTCAATATTTCATATTTTTTAGTTTTTACTAAAATGTCTTCATTTTCACTATACAAGTTACTGGTAACCTTAATATCGTAATGACCAAATTATAGGTAAATATTCAAAAGGGTAAAGTCAAAGGTCAAAATAAGTTTTTCAGTAGTATTTCTTATACTAACTGTTAGATTCTCACTAGGCTTACCATGTATATTCGGAATGCCTAGGCCAAGGTCATACAAGAAACTATACAATTCCATATGAAAGGTCAAGGTCACAGGTCAAGGTCAAATAAAAGGTCAATAAGCTATTTTCTTTACTTTTCATGCAAACTTCACAACATTTGGTGAGATCATTGCACTTTCAATGAAAAGGAAAATAACACAATTGGACACACATATCATAAAGGTCAAGACAAAGGTCAAAGGTCAAGGTCAACTATTCTATTAATATACAGTATATGGAACTAACTGATGGGTTTTAATGAAATTAGGCATGCTTATTTGATTTTCCAGGGCAATGTCAATGAAACAAAGAAAATTACTCTTACATAAAGGTCCAGGTCACAGGTCAAGGTCAAAGGTCAACTTTTATTATTTATTTTAATTTTTAATAAAATGTCTTAATTTTCACTGTACAAGTTACTGGTAACCTTGATATCGTATTTTCCAAATCTTAGATGAATATTTATAAGGGTAAGGTCAAAGGTCAAAATAGTGTTTTACTAGTATATCTTATACTAACTGTTTCATTCTCACTAGGCTTACAATGTATATTCGGAATGCCTAGGCCAAGGTCATACAAGAAACTATTCAATTCCATATGAAAGGTCAAGGTCACAGGTCAAGGCCAAATAAAAGGTCAATATGCTATTTTCTTTACTTTTCATGCAAACTTCACAAAATTTGGTGAGATAGCTGCACTTTAAGGGAAATAATAAATGTTGACAAAAAGGTCAAGATAAAGGTCAAAGGTCAAGGCCAACTATTTTATTAATATATATGAAACTAACTGATGGGTTTTAATGAAATTAGGCATGCTTATTTGATTTTCATAGGGAATGTCAATGCAAACAAAAATGTACCTTTACATAAAGGTCAAGGTCACAGGTCAAGGTCAAAGACAACTGTTATTATTTATTAATAAAGATTACTCAACTTTTTGAAAACTGGCTGTGTTATGACTTATTACTTAAATATCATATATATATAAAATTTCACATAAATATTGTAATAGTTAAGGTCAGAGGTCAGGGTCAAAACAAGAGTATTTGTCATTTTCCCTAAACTCCTCCTAGATAGTTTAATGTAGTGTCACCACATTATGCAGGCCAATTCAACATGACGACCATCCAAATATATGTATTTTATTTTATGTCAAAGGTCAAAAGTCAAGGTCACAGTATATGATCACTATTTGTAATCAATATGTTTTTATACAAATTACTCCATATTCATAATGCTCGTTAATACAAACATTGCTGTTAAGCTAACTAAATCCTGGATAAGAAATTCTAAGGTCGAATTTCAAAGTCAAAGGTCAAGGTTAAAGGTCGAAATATGATTTGTATTAGTATTTTCTATTTAATGTAAGATTCTCATTAGGCATATCATGCATATTCGGAATGCCTAGACCAAGGCCATACAAGAATAAACATGATTATAATTGATAGGTCAAGGTCACAGGTCAACGTCAAATATAAGGTCAATATGCTAATTTCTTTACTATTCATGTAAACTTCACAAAATTCATTGAGACAGTTGTGCTTTAAGGGAAAATTAAAATGTTAAATTTTCAGACATCATGAAGGTCAATATGAAGGTCAAAGGTCAAGGTCAACTATTTCTTTAATACCTTTGAAACTAATTGATGATCTTTAATGAAATTTGGCACACTTATTTGATGTTCTAGGGTTACATCAAAGCAAACAAAAATACAATCCTACATAAAGGTCAAGGTCACATGCCAAGGTCAAAAGTTAACCTTCATCATAAAAAATACTAAATTTTCGATTAGCTGACGACTGTTAGTTGCATTTTACTTAAATATCATGTATTTCAATCATATATATATATATATTGTGACGCTCCTGCATAGTAGCCACGTGCGGGCATGCGCGAGGGTCGGCTGCCCAGCCGTTTAGAAACCGGCTGGCGGCAGCCGGCCGGCCGGCTTTTCCTTAGTATATATCCTACGACAATGTAACTAATGTCTGGGATATTCTTATGTTGTTTCACAGCTTGAAGCTGCCCTTATTCTTAACCAACGCATCTTAGTATATTTTATTCTCGATAGTTGATTGTTTCATTATAATATTATTATTTTTATTAATCTCACCAGTCTAGTGAGAGTGGGAGGAGACGAGCCTGATTGTTGCCAAATTGATCGCAACGTTAGGCTTAGTTTCGACTCACGCAAGGGGTAGAGGATTTTGACCCGGCAACGGTGTTGAGTGTTGCCAAGCATGGGATGTATTTCGCATGCCTAGGGTGGGGTCCAGACAGATTCAAGACTCAGAGCTCACCTCACTGTCGTACCCTTCGGACCCCCTTGATATCTATCCCTCTCAACCCCTACTTAGAAACTTTCTCTCTTACTTTGTATACCTTCTTTCCACTACTTCACCAATCTATTTAATTATCCCATCCCCTTGATAGACCTTATATCTATTATTGTATTAACGACGAGCTCTCAGATAATTAGATAGGATTTTGGGCCTTATGCAGAGATGTAATTGTTAATGAGACCTAGGAAGCTTTTTTGTTGTCTCATATTTGGTGGTTTCATGCTTGCTAGTGGGTTCTTGTGGCAGGTGAGCAGGGGCTAGACCGGAGGGGGGCTTTTTGCGATCCTTTAAGTAAAGTCTGCTGGTGCGAGTCCTGTGGACCTGCACGACTTTACTAGGATACCCGTGGGAGTCTGGGGGCATTTTCTTGTCTGTGTGCCTGTGTGTCTAGTGTTGTGTTGTGTCCACTCAGCACTGCGCTAGCACGTCTTGCGTTTGTTTTAGGGTCGCCAGGAGAGAGTCAGATACTTGGGATCTGAGTCTCTCAAGAGAGCACCCTTTCAATTAGAGTAATTTGGCGCACAGACTTGGGAACGTCCCTAGGCTAGAGCAGGTGGCTCAGCCCGGGTATCCAAAGCCTATATCCTTCCGGCTAGACCTCTGCCACCTGGCAGATTAACAGCTAGGGGTTTATTATTTCTGTATGCTTGTTATTGTGCCACAGTTTACCGTTTTTTGTGAGCATTGTGAGTCAGGGTGTGGCTTAGAGATTCTGTCCGAGCAGGCTTGCCTGACTAAGAGTGAGAAGCACACCTGTATGTGGTTATGTTGCGAGTTGCTGCCTTTATTTAATTATACCTATGCCATTATACACTGTATGGCCTATCACTAGTATTTATTCCTGCTTATGAGTTAAGAGTTCTCTAAATCCGTAACTTACTTTCTTTGCTAAGCATCAGATCCTACAGTAGCCGCATGCAGTTTAGAAACCTGCATCTTGTCTACCTGTACGATGTTTTGAGGACTGTTTGCTTTCACCTTCTTTCACGCAGGGGTGATTAGTTGTATTAATTAACGTAACGTTAAATGTACTTTCTTCTAGTTTGTTATTAAATTGTTTCTGCAATTTAATTCCGTTATCTATCTTTTCCTTGAAGCTTTAAGTCAACTTAATTGTGTGACCTTTTATATAGCCTGCTTGACTATCAGCAGTCTATAGTGCGTGCACCCTGTAACCGAGTCATAGGATACCTTGTTGTCCAGGCAGGACTCTTGACGGTTTAGGGTGGTTTGTTGCCTGGGTTTATAGATAAGGGTGGGATCTAGCGTTTTCCGTTGTTGCTTGTTGCCGCATACCTAGTCCAATAGAAAGAGCCCAGTGTTTATATATCCCAGGACGTAACAATATTTTATATATATATAAAATATATATTTTATATATATATATATATATAGGTGTGGTGGAGTGGTCTTGCCACTGGCCTGGTAATCCAAAGGTCCCGGGTTCAAATTCCGATGTATCAATGGGAAGATATTATTGGGGTGGATTTTGTGCTGTACCTAGTATCAGTGCATTACCACAAGCTCACCGAAACGTCAATAAAATACCCTCATTGTTCCCTGATTAAATAGCACTGTATGAATATTCCCATATTCAAAATATGCTATAGGGGTGCAATGCCTGGTGAGTTATCTGCTCAACAGGTGGCGTTGTGTGTGTGTAAGTGTGAGAGTCCGAGTGTAGGGGTTGAGACAGTGAAGCACGAGAACGAGGTGGCTTCAGAGATGGGGTCGTTTCGGGCCATGAGTGAGCACCGTGCCTCATGTGACGGCAAGATGGCAGGTGCTCGTTGTACTCTACGTGCTTCACATGTCTCACTCCCTAGACTGGAACAAGACCTCACAGGCTTCACTGTTCATTGTAAAGCGGTGAATGTTAAGGCTATCAGCCTATGCCCGAGAGGAAGTAAGTTGGAATATAGAAGAAAAAAAAATATATATATATGTATATTATAATACTTAACATTAACACCTTAAGAGCGGGTGGTAGAGTATATTTCACCGTGCCGCCCAGCGGGTTTTTTTTTTTTTTTTTTTTTTTTTTTTATTCCAACTTACTTCCTCTCGGGCATAGGCTGAGAGCCTTAACATTCACCGCTTTACAATGAACAGTGAAGCCTGTGAGGTCTTGTTCCAGTCTAGGGAGTGAGACATGTGAAGCACGTAGAGTACAACGAGCACCTGCCATCTTGCCTTCACATGAGGCACGGTGCTCACTCATGGCCCGAAACGACCCCATCTCTGAAGCCACCTCGTTCCCGTGCTTCACTGTCTCACCCCCTACACTCGGAGTCTCACACTTACACACACACAACGCCACCTGTTGAGCAGATAACTCACCAGGCATTGCACCCCTATAGCATATTTTGAATATGGGAATATTCATACAGTGCTATTTAATCAGGGAACAATGAGGGTATTTTATTGACGTTTCGGTGGGCTTGTGGTAATGCACTGATACCAGGTACAGCACAAATTCCATCCCAATAATATCTTCCCATTGATACATCGGGATTTGAACCCGGGACCTTTGGATTACCAGGCCAGTGGCAAGACCACTCCACCACACCTCCCCTAATTTAATTTTAATTCCCCTGTTTACCATAAATGGCCTTGTTTCCGTGCTCTTTTTCATGCATAAATAAGAGCCAGAGCGTAATACAATTATGTATCCCTGAAAGGGCATTAATTGAGCTTTCCAATTACACCTGAACCATCCTTCTATGATCACTGGTTGTCTTGCAACGATCGTGCAACCGAAGGGCAAAATCGCTAAAATACAGTCATTTCGTTACATAATTACGTGTGTAGCGAGGGAGGGAGGGTGGATGTGTGTGGAATAAATGTCAGTAGGCCCACGACAGCCGTGGCGAGCGGTCATGAGGCAACCTATGCTCCTCCCGTCGCTCGTCTCTCTCTCAGAGCCAATATTGCGCCAAAATTGCACACAGACTCAGGTCGGGCCCCGCTCTTTGTGCTGGTGTTCTCTATACGGACTAGAGTCGGGCCCCGCTAAATAAGGGTTAAAGGTCAAGATCAAAGAACAAAAGAAGAGTGTTAATAATGTTCATTAAACTCTTCCTAGACTGTTTAACCCTCTGTGTACCGGTGACGTCTTTTTTATTGTAGTCTAGCTATAATTAGACGATTTTTGTCGACCTTAAGAAGGATCTGTGGTAGTAAATAGGGTTAATTAAGATAATTGAAATCCTGCTAAGTTTATGGAGGCCCTTCATAAACTAAATAAAATTGTCTTAATATCCAGTATGAAATGAAACCAACAGAACTGTACTGAACGGGTTACGCAGCTTCACCAAGTTTTGCTGGCCAATTCAGTTGGTCAATGCAACGATTGTCCAAATTTTGTGTTTTTGTTATACAAAGGTCAAGGTGAATGGTGAAGGTCACAGATTATGATCACTATTTATTTCTTATATAATTATATTCTAAATTTGAATTACACCATATTCAAAATGCTACAAAATAGTGTTACGCTCGCTGACCTTACTATAGATAAATATTCCAATGGTTAAGATTCATTATGATCATAAATGTAATTATATAATATGTATATATATTATTATGTTATCTCCACTAACCAACTTTATAATATAATATATACTGTATACAGGGTGTCCCAGGAGGAAAGGGCATAACTTTGGGAAATGATAAAATAAAATATTCTGAGCCTAAAATGTTCTATAAGAAATATTCCAAATCTCAACCAGTAAAGAGATATTGCATGTTGAAAATGGCTTTTTCTTAAGTATTTCCCCATAAAAGTGGCCTAGCTGTCCTCGTACCTACCACACCTCCATCTAACTGCAATTATTTGACCATGTTATTGCAAAGATATTATAATTCTGTAAGTTGCAAATTGATTATATATATAATAGCTCACTGTGGACCAGTTGGAAACTTTCTGACATGGAAGAGTCCATTACAGTGAGGAGGGGGAGGACACTACATAAAACCTTCAATATATTTTCAACGGTTGAGATTTGGACTTTTTGTTATTGAACATTTTAGGCTTAGAATGCCTTGTTTTATCATTTCCCAAAGTTATGCCCTTTCCTCCTGGGACACCCTGTATATATATACCGGTATATATAATATATATATATATATATATATAATAAACCGATTTTACCTAAGAGATTCAATACTACTTGCAGAATTCTAGGTCGCAGAGTTGAGTATGCATTTTTTTTTTTTTTGGTAATGCGAAAACTGCACACCTTCTGTATTGTATATAACATAATTCTATGTGGTTAATATATTGTTCAATATAGGGGATACAGTAATAAACAACCAGACGGGTCGTATAAACATCGCATTTTAACACATTACACAGTTCAAGGCAGTACGGATAAAAGTAAATATCAGGGGGGATATCATGCCCCTAACATCCGATAAACCTCCTGTGTTCCGACATTAATGGAGCACCAGAGGAACAACCTAAAGGAGACCTGGACAAAAAATAGAGCCCGATAAGACTGAGCAATACTCAACAGTGTGGTATATTAGAGAGGGGAAGGAGGACGTACGATGTGGTGGTGGGTTTTTACCAGGTAGGGAATGTCACATGTCGGAGGAGAGGATATTGTTTTGTTTTTATCCAGTGATTCATATCACACTCCAAATGTTTCTCTTTTCTGTAGTGATGACAGTAGAGGAGTGGTAGTTTATGTTATTGGAAGTGAAAGTATTGAGATTTAATGTACTGTATGGTAATTTATACTTTATTTTCTTCAATGATAACAATGAAGCTCGGGGCACACTTTATGCTTCTTTTGAAAGTGGAAATGATAGAGTTTAATGCAAATACTATATTTTATAAACAAAGTAGGGACTCTCAAACAGGACGACAGCGCTCTACCAATGTCCAAATACTATTACTTCACACATTTACATATGTATGTGCATGGGTGTTGTATGTGCGTGCATGAGTGCATGGATGTGTGTACACTTGTGTATGCTTGCCTAATAATAGTTATGTTTTTGTCTATCATCAATTAGCTCTCCCTTTCACAATTTCGCTCCCAAAGGTTATCATCACATTTCTCTCATCTTTCATACCCCCCACCCCCCCTCCCCTTCCTTCTTCATCTCGGTTCATATCCTCCTGTGTCTGTCATTTATCAGGTAATCCCCCTCATCTGTTACGTGTCTCTCGGGAAGACCCTCGTATTTATGTTTGATATTTTGTTTTATAATCATCTCGTCCTTCACACTGCTCGGATTTGTTTTACACGTCAGCAGATTTAGCGGAAACATCTTCCTTTTGGGGATCTCCTTTTTGTATTACCCTTATATCTTTCCATAAAACATTAAATTAAACTGCATCACATATATATGTTAAAGGTGTATCTTTTTTTCCAGTGATAGTATACTAATATTCGTAAATTGGTATTTTAAACGAAATATTTATACATTTATTTGGGGATGATATTTTGTTAATATATTGCGCAACTGTTATGTACCATATCATCAAAGTTATCGATTTTAATATTTTTCAACCTGTTCATATTTTCTTTCTCTGTATATATATATATATATATATATATATATATATATATATATATATATATTATATATATATATATATATATCTGTTTGTCTATGTACTTAGCTTTTCAACTGTATGTATGTCTATCATTCTATCTATTTATGTATTTATTTAGGAACTTGCTTCAATTGTGCCGCCTCTCCACATCTTTCCCCGTAGAACTAGGGCAGCTGAGAGCGCCCATGAATTTACACTTTCTCCTCCACAATGCAGAACTTCTGCTTATCAGAATTCATTTATCCCCAGAGCTACTACTCTTTGGAATTCACTTCCCTCGAATTGCTTTCCACAAACTTACAATCTACAAATGTTTAAATCCAGTTGTTACAAACATTTTATGAATGGAGGATGCCTTTAGGCACATGGACCTTTTTGTTTTATCTGTGTTTTTCCTTCCTCCGTTCATTGTCTCTTAAAAAAAAAAAAAAAAAAAAAAAAAAATGTCTCTCTCCAGATGACCCTTTCTCACATCTAAGTTAATGAAGGTGATCGGTATTTGGAGAAGGCCTGAAATTGTCCCCCCCCCCTTTTCTCTCTCTCTCTCTCTCTCTCTCTCTCTCTCTCTCTCTCTCTCTCTCTCTCTCTCTCTCTCTCTCTCTCTCTCACTCACTTAATCACTCACTCTCTCTCTCTCTCTCTCACCTACACAGAATCTTAGTGTTCCTATCCTTCCCCTTTCTACCAATATCCAATAAGACTTCCCAGTATCCTTGAATCCCTTTCATTATAACACCAGTCTAGTGTTCCTGTCCTCTCCCCTCTATCGTAAGTTTTCATTTTGTCCTTCCATTGTCTTCCTTTGTTTTCTTTTTTGTCTGTTTTCGGTATATTTGGTTCGTGATTGGCTTTAGTTTGGAGTTTTGGTTCATGCCTTTGTATCAGTTCAGTGTTTCTCTTGTTCTTTATGTGTCCTATTCCTTGGGCGATTTATCTAGCTCGTCCTTTTAATGACCCTGTATGCTACTCTCATGTCTATGTATTGTTCGTTTCTGTCAATTATTGTTTTAGCCATCTTATTTGTCTTATATCTATATATCTTGGCAAACATATTCATATGTACCATGCTGCCCTTCCCTTTCATTTGGTTAGCTTCAGGACTGCACGCATTTATCCTTATTATGGTTTCATATTATTTTACTTAATTAATGTATTCCCGTTCTTCGTAATTTGCTTCCCATAATTTAATGTTCCTTCGCCTTCGTTCTATTTCCCTTGATGATATTTACCTTCCCCTCTCTGCTGCTACTATCCCTTTATAGAGTCTCTTCCCTCAGTGTTCTCTGCTGCTACTATCCCTTTATAGAGTCTCTTCCCTCAGTGTTCTCTGCTGCTACTATCCCTTTATAGAGTCTCTTCCCTCAGTGTTCTCTGCTGCTACTATCCCTTTATAGAGTCTCTTCCCTCAGTGTTCTCTGCTGCTACTATCCCTTTATAGAGTCTCTTCCCTCATTGTTCTCTGCTGCTACTATCCCTTTATAGAGTCTCTTCCCTCAGTGTTCTCTGCTGCTACTATCCCTTTATAGAGTCTCTTCCCTCAGTGTTCTCTGCTGCTACTATCCCTTTATAGAGTCTCTTCCCTCAGTGTTCTCCCTCAGTGTTCTCTGCTGCTACTATCCCTTTATAGAGTCTCCCTCAGTGTTCTCTGCTGCTACTATCCCTTTATAGAGTTTCTTCCCTCAGTGTTCTCTGCTGCTACTATCCCTTTATAGAGTCTCTTCCCTCAGTGTTCTCTGCTGCTACTATCCCTTTATAGAGTTTCTTCCCTCAGTGTTCTCTGCTGCTACTATCCCTTTATAGAGTCTCTTCCCTCAGTGTTCTCTGCTGCTACTATCCCTTTATAGAGTCTCTTCCCTCAGTGTTTCTCTGCTGCTACTATCCCTTTATAGAGTCTCTTCCCTCAGTGTTCTCTGCTGCTACTATCCCTTTATAGAGTCTCTTCCCTCAGTGTTCTCTCTGCTGCTACTATCCCTTTATAGAGTCTCTTCCCTCAGTGTTCTCTGCTGCTACTATCCCTTTATAGAGTCTCTTCCCTCAGTGTTCTCTGCTGCTACTATCCCTTTATAGAGTCTCTTCCCTCAGTGTTCTCTGCTGCTACTATCCCTTTATAGAGTCTCTTCCCTCAGTGTTCTCTGCTGCTACTATCCCTTTATAGAGTCTCTTCCCTCAGTGTTCTCTGCTGCTACTATCCCTTTATAGAGTCTCTTCCCTCAGTGTTCTCTGCTGCTACTATCCCTTTATAGAGTCTCTTCCCTCAGTGTTCTCTGCTGCTACTATCCCTTTATAGAGTCTCTTCCCTCAGTGTTCTCTGCTGCTACTATCCCTTTATAGAGTCTCTTCCCTCAGTGTTCTCTGCTGCTACTATCCCTTTATAGAGTCTCTTCCCTCAGTGTTCTCTGCTGCTACTATCCCTTTATAGAGTCTCTTCCCTCAGTGTTCTCTGCTGCTACTATCCCTTTATAGAGTCTCTTCCCTCAGTGTTCTCTGCTGCTACTATCCCTTTATAGAGTCTCTTCCCTCAGTGTTCTCTGCTGCTACTATCCCTTTATAGAGTCTCTTCCCTCAGTGTTCTCTGCTGCTACTATCCCTTTATAGAGTTTCTTCCCTCAGTGTTCTCTGCTGCTACTATCCCTTTATAGAGTCTCTTCCCTCAGTGTTCTCTGCTGCTACTATCCCTTTATAGAGTCTCTTCCCTCAGTGTTCCCTGCTGCTACTATCCCTTTATAGAGTCTCTTCCCTCAGTGTTCTCTGCTGCTACTATCCCTTTATAGAGTTTCTTCCCTCAGTGTTCTCTGCTGCTACTATCCCTTTATAGTCTCTTCCCTCAGTGTTCTCTGCTGCTACTATCCCTTTATAGAGTCTCTTCCCTCAGTGTTCTCTGCTGCTACTATCCCTTTATAGAGTCTCTTCCCTCAGTGTTCTCTGCTGCTACTATCCCTTTATAGAGTCTCTTCCCTCAGTGTTATCTGCTGCTACTATCCCTTTATAGAGTCTCTTCCCTCAGTGTTCTCTGCTGCTACTATCCCTTTATAGAGTCTCTTCCCTCAGTGTTCTCTGCTGCTACTATCCCTTTATAGAGTCTCTTCCCTCAGTGTTCTCTGCTGCTACTATCCCTTTACAGAGTCTCTTCCCTCAGTGTTCTCTGCTGCTACTATCCCTTTATAGAGTCTCTTCCCTCAGTGTTCTCTGCTGCTACTATCCCTTTATAGAGTTTCTTCCCTCAGTGTTCTCTGCTACTATCCCTTTATAGAGTCTCTTCCCTCAGTGTTCTCTGCTGCTACTATCCCTTTATAGAGTCTCTTCCCTCAGTATTCCCTTCTGCTACTATCCCTTTATAGAGTCTCTTCCCTCAGTGTTCTCTGCTGCTACTATCCCTTTATAGAGTTTCTTCCCTCAGTGTTCTCTGCTGCTACTATCCCTTTATAGTCTCTTCCCTCCGTGTTCTCTGCTGCTACTATCCCTTTATAGAGTCTCTTCCCTCAGTGTTCTCTGCTGCTACTATCCCTTTATAGAGTCTCTTCCCTCAGTGTTCCCTTCTGCTACTATCCCTTTATAATCTCTTCCTCAGTGTTCTCTGCTGCTACTATCCCTTTATAGAGTCTCTTCCCTCAGAGTTCTCTGTTGCTACTATCCCTTTATAGAGTCTCTTCCCTCAGTGTTCTCTGCTGCTACTATCCCTTTATAGTCTCTTCCCTCAGTGTTCTCTGCTGCTACTATCCCTTTATAGAGTCTCTTCCCTCAGTGGTCTCTGTTGCTACTATCCCTTTATAGAGTCTCTTCCCTCAGTGTTCTCTGTTGCTACTATCCCTTTATAGAGTCTCTTCCCTCAGTGTTCTCTGCTGCTACTATCCCTTTATAGTCTCTTCCCTCAGTGTTCTCTTATCTGGCCTTCATTAGTGGTTATATGGGGGGTTTTGAAAAAAAGAGAGAGAGAGAGAGAGAGAGAGAGAGAGAGAGAGAGAGAGAGAGAGAGAGAGAGAGAGAGAGAGAGAGAGAGATAGATAGAGAGAGAGAGTTTATGTGCATACTATACATAATATGCTATGATAGGTATTCTATCTTATATACAAATATTTCAATTATTCCTGTACCATAAACAATAATTAGTAAAGCTTGACAGTACAAGCACGCGCGTGTGCATGTGTGTGTGTGTGTATGTTTGCTTGTGTATGTTTATACGTGTGTCTATATGTATACGTTTGTGACCCAATCACTGCACGTAACAATATCCATTATCTCTGTTTGTGTAAGTCAGTTATAGGATGTGAGACACACACCTACAGTACACACACACGCACATATAATGCTCAATGCAAGCAGAGGTAATCCTTAGCAATCAATATCACATCCATACGGACCACTCGAGATCAAATGAAAATACAGTAGTATGTAAGTTCGCATAATTACGTTATTGTTATTGGAAAGTGGATAGACCACGAACACGAGAACTGAACGAAATAGAAAGACAACTGTGGTATACAAGAGGTAAAGACTTGGAAATGGGGAAAAAGCTAAAGTGTAGTTGCATTAGAGTAAGATGAGCTATTAGCTATAAGTTTAACAGACTTTAAAGATAAGTGTAACAGACTTGAAGATAAATTTAATTACGTGAAACATTTAACAAAGTTCCAGAAATATCGAATTTTGTCTTTGTGAAGTTTATGCCAGGAGGAAGGGGGATTTGTTTCCCGGGCTACACCACAATTTATAACAAATATTATAATATCTGCTAAATTTAAATGAACGACAAAGAGTGTGTTGTTATTTTATCGTCTGTCACTACCATCTATAATCCACTACCGTAAGTGTCTCTTGATAATGGCATCCTATAAGAATAATGCATGTAATACAAAAAGTACTACCTTAAGTACCAATAAGTAACGTTAATTATTAATGGACAAACAATCGTCCTTGCCTCTCTCCACGGTCATTACTGCTTCCCCGCCAACACGTTAAAAGACTCTTGATAATTTATGCATGTTGGGGAAATTATTGAGTTTCTGAAAATCTAAATGTAAACGGTGTTAGCTTCAGGAGACTACGTACAGTATATTTACATCCCTGAAGCGGTCAATAGATAAACAGGTTGATAAGAAAATAGACAAATGTACAAAATAAAATCAAAGCAATATAGGGAGAACGACAAATATGAGCAAGATTGCTCGATTAATAAATAATAGAGGTATTAATTATACACACACACACACACATCCACACACACACATATATATATATACAGTATATATATATATATATATATATATATAGAGAGAGAGAGAGAAAGAGAGAGAGAGAGAGAGAGAGAGAGAGAGAGAGAGAGAGAGAGAGAAAATAAAATAAAACGAATGTAATACAATGACGTACGGTATAACTTATCTATATTATTAAATCAGTTCGTATGTCTGTTTGTCTGTCTGTGTATTGTTAATAGGCTGCCGCAGTTTTGGACCTGGGGAGCTAAAACTTTGCATGTGGGTGCCATTGACCTGGCTCAGGTAATAGAGGGGGCGAGGCCACGATCGGAGGTCGTTTCCAGGCCGAAATTGAAAACAAAATAAAACAAAATTACCGTTTGGGGTAGAAGGAGGCCTCCGATCGAAAAGGTGTATGGAACGAAAGTTGTTCGCAGCCCCAAAAATGGGGGTACGGATTAGGTCAGATCCAAAATCGGAGGTAATTTAGCGGCGGAAATCGAGGTCGCCGTTTAATGAGGCACAGGGAGGTCGAGGCCGGTGATTATGGTAGTAGTAGTATTGTGATGATTGTGGTAGTAGTGATTGATGATGGTGATTATGGTAGTAGTAGTGGCGGTATTAGTGATGGTGATTATGGTATAATTTAAACCCGGGCAACGCCGGGTACCCCTGCTAGTTTATATTAAATCAGTTCGTGTGTCTATTTGTCTGTGTTCTTAACCCTTAATTAGCGGCGAGACACATAAGTCGAGTTAAATAAAGCTGGACTATGTGGCGGTGCTCGACATATATCGTGTGGCAATTTCAGCACGTAATGTTGCTGAGAGAGAGAGACAAGTGGTGGCAGGAGAGTAGCGAGCGTATGACTGCTCCAGACCACCGCGGCGAACCTACTGACACGAATCCCACCTCCTCCCTCCCTCTCTCACTCGCTATATACGCAATTGTATGGGGAAAGTGCATAATTACATGCTTTTTGCACTCGCGTTGCACGGTTATTGCAAGAAAACTAGCCATTATAAAAGGATCGTTATGGTGTCATTCGAAAGCTCTGTTTATGCCCTTTCATGGATAGATACTTGTTTTACGTTCTGGGTCTTATTTAGGCATGAAAATGATCACGTAAACAGCCCTATTTTGGCTAAAAACACCCCGCTGGGCGGTACATTTTTTTTTTTTTTTTTTTTTTTTTAAGAGACAATGAACGGAGGAAGGAAAAACACAGATAAAACAAAAAGGTCCATGTGCCTAAAGGCATCCTCCATTCATAAAATGTTTGTAACAACTGGATTTAAACATTTGTTGATTGTAAGTTTGTGGAAAGCAATTCGAGGGAAGTGAATTCCAAAGAGTAGTAGCTCTGGGGATAAATGAATTCTGATAAGCAGAAGTTCTGCATTGTGGAGGAGAAAGTGTAAATTCATGGGCGCTCTCAGCTGCCCTAGTTCTACGGGGAAAGATGTGGAGAGGCGGCACAATTGAAGCAAGTTCCTCGGAACAATTGCTGTGAAAATATCTGTAGAATAATGCAAGCGATGCAACGTTTCTTCGTATGGCTAATGTAGGAAGGTCCTGTGTGATTGCAGGGTTATTGATTAATCTAATAGCTTTATTTTGAATTTTGTCCAACTGCCTCAATGCAACCACTCCACTTCCACCCCACAGAGGTGAACAGTAATCCATCTGAGAGCGCACATGACTTTTATATATTACGGCCAACTGCTCGTCAGTGAAGAATTCTCGAACTCTGTACAGGAGTCCCAGTTTTTTAGAGGCATTCTTAGCAATGCTTCTAACATAATGTGTCCAGCTCAAGTTAGTAGTTAATGTTACACCGAGAATGTCAATACTAGGGGAAGTGGGAATATTTACATCATTAAAAAATATATGGGAGTCAGTGAGATTCTGTCGGTTAGAAAATTGAATGTACTTGGTTTTCTGTGCATTAAAGGAAACTAGATTCTCTTGTCCCCATTCATTAATTCTAGAAAGGTCCTGGTTCAGAGAAATTGCAGTGTTTATTTTTGAATTTATAAGATCGGGTTGGGTGAAAGAATTGGTAAATGTGAAGGAACTGTGGAGTGTTGAGTCATCTGCGTAGGAATGTATTGGATTATGAGTGGTAGATATGAGATCATTGATATGAATGAGGAACAGAGTTGGGGCCAAAACTGATCCCTGGGGAACACCAGCATTTATTGAGTGAAATTGAGAATAAAGGCCATCTACCATTACACGTATTTTTCTGTTATGAAGATAAGAAGAAATTAGTGGAACTAATGATGCAAGGCCGTAGTGTGACATCTTCGACAATAAGGATTGATGCCAGACTCTATCAAATGCCTTTGATATATCCAGTGCTATTGTATGTGTTTCACCATGTTGGTCTGTAGCTTGGTTGATTTGATGCGTAAGAAGGCAAAGAATGTCTGCAGTTGATCGACATCGTCTAAAACCATATTGCCTATCACTGATTAATTTATTATTCTCCAGATGCTTAATTATGTGATTATTTAATATAATTTCAAAAACTTTGCCAAGAGTGGAAGTTATAGCTATTGGTCTGTAGTTTGATGGATCAGAAGAGGCACCTTTTTTAGGAACTGGATGGATGTTTGCTTCTTTCCAGGGTACTGGGAAGCATGAGGTATGAGTACACAGACGGAAAAATTTTGCCAATACAGGAGCGAGCACCAAGGAGCAATTCTTAAGTACTATTGGAGGAATTTCATCTGGACCAGGAGCCTTATCTACTGAGAGATTCTGCAAAATAGTTTTGACATGTCTGGTGTGGATCTTAAGTGAGGGAATTTCAGGTGAATTAAAATTAAGTACAGGGACATCTTGATTTATTTCATCTAAGGTTGAGTTGGTGGAGAAAATATCTGCAAGAAGGTTAGCTTTACCTCGTGGGTCACTTACAAGATTGCCAGTCGGAGATTTTAATGGTGGAATGGATGAAGCAGTAGTGAAGTTGGATTTGAATGAGTTAAGAGTAGACCAAAATATTTTGTTATCATTTGGATTATTTAGAAGTTTATAATAAACTTATAAATAAACCGCATAGGCCGCTCGTAAGGTGTTAATAGGCGGCTGCAGTTTTGGACCTGGGGAACTGAAACTTTGCATGTGGGTGTCAATTGACCTGGGTCAGGTCACAGAGGGGGCGAGGCCACGATCAGAGGTCGTTTCGAGGCCGAAATTGATTTTATTTTTTTTTAAATGGCCGTTTGGGACAGGAGGCCACGGACACGGGCAAACCTTGACCTTCAATTACGGCTGCTTGAGGGTTACTGAGTCACGGTCATGCAGTGGGGATGTGTGGGTGGGACCTTGTAGTACACCGCCTGGTCACCAAGTTTCGCTTTCCACCTAAATTGGGGTGGGAATACGCCCACAGACTTTAGTCGGGCCCCGCCATTTAGTCCAATTTTCTCGATTCGGACTTAAGTCGGGCCCCGATCTTTAAGGGTTAAACCAGCCCAGTATCAACTGATTTTTTTTTTTTTTATTATTATTATTGGCCCTTGGCTATGCCAAATATCACTCCTCCACATCCCCTCCTTCCCCCCTCCCCCCCCCCCCTTCAATTATCACCTATTCTCTCTGTTATTCCCTTATTTCGTCGGTATATTTTCGTGCTATCAATAGCGATTCATAAGCAGGGTGTGCTTGTATGTGCTACACAGCGAATGAAAGAGAGAAAGAGAGAGAACTACACGACAGTGTCTCTCCAGACGTTGTGAGGGGTGGATGTTTGGCAGGCTGGCTCGCACACGATAACTATAACTTCTGCTCTCATTTGCCGATTTTAACCAGCCAAACGCTGTTTCCACTTGTTTTAGTGTTGTAACAGGTTAATATCTTTATAATCAACGTAAAATAGGTGCATATGGATAAGTATTAATGATATTTATGGTACGATGACGATTTGAGTGAAGGAATCAGTCTAAATACCTCCGCACAGGGAGGGGTGGCCACTACCACACCTGCGCAGCGGAGAGGTTAACCTATCTAATTTCAAAAGTCACTCAATTATGTATTGAGAAAAAGACTCTCACCTATAGATTTTTTTTTTCGGGTTCTATTCTATATCAAAATGTAATATTCGCAAACTTTGAAATTGATGTGCTTGGTAAATATTAATGAGAGGATTTAACAGGGGAAGATGGTTGTAGGAACGCGGAAAGCAGTAACAAGAAATAGGGTGGTCAGCATGGAAGTGAGGAAGTCCTAGCATGACCGTGTGGTAATCCCGACATTGACTTACGGAAGCGAAGCATGAACATTGGCGGAGAGACTCAGACCTAGAGTGAAAGGGGTGGAAATGAGTTACTTGAGAAGTGCGTGATTAGTTACATGGAGGGATAGACAGACGAATGAGGAAGTAAGAGGGAGGTGTTGTGTGGAGGTAGATGTACTGGAAAGTGTGAAAAGGAACGCCTTGAGATGGTTCGGCCATATGGAGCGTATGAAAAGCGAGAGGGTGTATGAGAGCGAGGTGGAAGGACAGAGAGGGAGAGGTAAACCGAGAGAGAGGTGGAAGGATAGAGTGAAGAAGTATATGAATGAAGGCGGTGCTGGTTGGCAGAAGGGGCGTCGACTCACTGGGAACAGGTGCATGGGAGCGTTTTGTTCGTGGCCACACCTTCGGGGTTCACAGTGCGAGGCAATAGATAGATAGATGGATGTGATCACATATTACTTTGGATGATAGGATGCATCCCAAATAGTTAGTGTGAGTGAAACATCTGTAATTAATCATTCAATATCCATAATAAACAGTAGCCTACACTACTTGCGCTTTTCAAGTGAGAAAAATTAACTGTCAACCCATCTGACGCAGTCTCACAGCGATGCCTGCTCTTGCTTGCTGCCAGTGTGGCCCCATGTATTCAATACAGTGGTGCTGGTTTTCTCACCGCTGATCACACCCGCCCGCTCTCGCTTGCTGCCAGTATGGCCACACGTATTCAATACAGTGGTGCTGGTTTTCTCACCTCTGATCAAAAACGCCCGCTCTTGCTTGCTGCCAGTGTGGCTACATGTATTCAATACAGTGGTGCTGGTTTTCTCACCTCTGATCACACCCGCCCGCTCTTGCTTGCTGCCAGTGTGGCCCCATGTATTCAATACAGTGGTGCTGGTTTTCTCACCTCTGATCACACCCGCCCGCTCTCGCTTGCTGCCAGTGTGGCCACATGTATTCAGTACAGTGGTGCTGGTTTTCTCACCTCTGATCACACCCGCCCGCTCTCGCTTGCTGTCAGTGTGGCCACATGTATTCAATATAGTGGTGCTGGTTTCCTCACCTCTGATCACACCCACCCGCTCTCGCTTGCTGCCAGTGTGGCCACATGTATTCAATACAGTGGTGCTGGTATTCTCACCTCTGATCACACCCACCCGCTCTTGCTTGCTGCCAGAGTGGCCGCATGTATTCAGTACAGTGGTGCTGGTATTCTTGCCTCTGATCACACCTGCCCGCTAGCTCGCAACCGCTGTCTGTGTGTCCGTGGCCTTAACTTGGTTAAGCCTCGCCGAACAGTGATTTAACCTTCCTGCTTTTGGTGGCATTGGGTGTTTCGTTGAATTCTCAGCATTTTGGCGCGCTTATAAATACGCAAAAACAAAAACTTACCTATGTTATATAATTATATATATATATATATCCAGTGGCATTACTCGTTGTTATATCTTGGGATGGGTGAAGACTAGAAGTCTCTAGACCACAGGGTTCAGTTGTTATGCTGAAAATATGTAGGTCAGTTATGGCGGTCGGGAGCCTAGAAACTTTGTTTACTCACGGTTTTCTTCATTTACTGATTGATACTCATATCTCTGCAAATATATGGCCTAACTATAGTTTACTTAGATACCAGAGGCAGTAATCGGTACTGTCTTGCGATGAATGAAGACTAGAACACTGTAAATTGAGTGGTTATTGTGTGAAGTGAGAAATAAGACCGGCTGTTTTGTTGTGATACGTAGAACTGTTCGAATGTGGTGACACAGTAGCTGTGGCCACGGCTACGGTCTGTATACATTCGTTCAATAATTGATTATTGATTATGGATTATGTATTATGAATTATGTAATATTATTGGATGTATTGATTATTGATTACTGATTTATTTCACCATTGTAACCATTCCTAAGTCACTGTCGTCTGCTTGCATGTATCGTTTGGGACTCAGTTTCAGCAAGTACAAACTTTCGTAGGCCTACTTGCGAGCATGAGTCACATGACTGACTGGCTATCAGTTCTTGTTTTTGTTGGTTATACGGACCACCCGCTAAGACAGCAAAACTCTCTCTATTGCGGTTTTAGGTAGTTTTAAGCTATTAAATATAGCTAGGGAGCTATGTAGGCCACCTGTGTGAGAATGGTTAATGCATCATGTTACCCTTGTTCTCGATTGGTCCAATTAACAACAATTAATGTAAACACAGCTGTTGGTTATGTGACCTTAACCCACTGAGCCCCAGCTAGTTATAAATAAATGTACCACCAGGGACCGGCAGGTTTTGAAGAAAAAAAAGCTTTCAAGAAACAATAGCGAATGGGTTAGGAATGAAGGAAAAACCACAAAAAACCGATCCCCTAGGTCAAAAAGGAGTCCTACGGTGCACCCGAAAGTCAATTTTACAAGAGTAAAAAATTGAAGGCAAAAACACCCAAAAACCATGTGTTTGTGCGCTCACGCGCACGCGGTTGGACTTTGAGAGTTTTCAACCATCGGCAAGGTTGCGTGGGATACCTACACAGTTCCCATACAAATCTGAGCCCTCTAGATGCCATAGGACCGGAGTAATTAACCCTTTCACGCTTATGATGTGATTTTGAGCCTATTACGGATACTTTAAAGCCTTTGTTACCATCAGGGGTATTTAGAAACCTTTAGTTTGGTTACTTCAACTTCTGCAGTTGTCTTTGACATATCTGTGGGCAGAAAACTAATTTTGGAGAGGTAATTATAAGAGTGAGATAACTCTATTTCTTATTGCTAATCTGGCAACCTCTGCATCATATGAGTCTGAAGGGGTTAACATTGACGACACGTTGTCGTCGCTGGGGTTTAGCGTTACATACATTGCCGACGACACGTTGTCGTCGCTGGGGTTCAGTGGGTTAATTATCTATAATGTAGCGAATAATTTACAAAAAATGTTCCTCCATTGCTAACCAAACTATTTGGGAACCTAACGCCAGGGTCAGCTAGATCGAATATACAAATCACAACGTAATACAGTATGCCAGCATTCATAAGTGTCATACATTACATAATATATCTAATGTTGATATGAAAGAGAGAGAGAGAGCGCGCGCGAGCGAGAGAAAAAAGGAGAGGGAGAGTGAGAGAGGAATAGGGGGGGGGGGGGGAGAATAAAGACCTCATTAATTTCACCAAGAGGATTAAATAAGTCGCTCCTTATCTCACTGAACTTTACTACTTAATTTACCTTAATGAGCCAACTGGAGTAGAGTAACATTGGTGGGTTGTGCAACTTTGGTAAAGACTCACCAAATATAAATACAAATAATTAATTTGGGGAGGTGGTGTATTACTGTCAAAACATCATTATTTAATTAACTATTTCATAAAAGAGTACAGTATGCCACAACATGAAACATAATAATGTAAGTCTCTTAAGCTTTTATATTTTATTTTCACATTACCGCAGCTATTATATTACTGGTTTCAATAATATATACATTGTGCTAGGAACATAAATAAAAGTGAATGGAAAAGTGTATAATGATAGTGGTTAGGAGAGTGGCAGTTTCAGCGCCTGTTCTCTTGTTCATGTATTTCTCTTCTGTCCTACCATTGTTATCTTCCGGCCTAACCCTTCCCCTTCCACTGTGTTCTTTATATATATTGGCGATGAATATTGAATCGAAGTGAGTTTCATGTACCGTAAGTATAACAATTACAGAAAGGTGCGTAGAATAGGTAGAACATATTGTCCTGTGATTGAAATACCTATGGCAATACAATATAGCACGGTATATTATATATTTTCAGTTGGGCACTGAAGCTGGACCACTGCAATGCAAACTCCAACCTCCACCACCTGGCGGTAAGTACAGTAATTTATCATCAACATACTGCTATCACTTTTACTGTTTTTCATGTATAAAATTTTCTCTGAAGTGCGTATGTTTTCATTATGCAGGTTATATTTTGTTTCCGGAGCCCATTAATTGTTTTGCAAATTAACATTGTTTAAATATCTAAATAAAGGTATTTAAATTAATGGGATTTTTTGCCTGCAACTACCGATTATTGTTCAACACACGATATATACATAATTAATTCAGGCTTAAATTAAATTGGTATATACATATACGGGCGTATTATGCAAAACGCAGAGACTATATATAAACGTATGTGTCCAGGAACAATGTTGATGTATATTCTGGAGCCTGCCAAGATTATCTAAACTCTGCTGTCAGGTAATTTGTTATCTCCCTCTTAACCTAAACTTTGCAACATTCCCCTTCCGTTCCTGTTCCCCCACGACCTTTATGATGTTCTAACCTTTTCTCCTTTTTCCTCTGCCCTCTTATCACTATAAATTTCCTCAGACAGGAAGGACCCATACACAAACTAAATATATAAAAAGGTGAAGGTCTAATGAAGGAGGATCATAAACCCTGAGAGCTCCGAGGGACATACATTACAACGTCTAGATGTAAACATTAAATTCACGTTGATTATCACAACATGTTCTAGATAGCGCCAGCGAACTTGACAATAATCTTGACCCTTTAATTTCTTATAACTCAAAATTAATGAAAGCAATCGGGCTGAAGTTTCTATCATGTAGAAATAGTCCACCAGGAAATAGATGTGGATATTTACATCCAGTTTATTCTATGCCCTTTTGAACTACAAAAGGTCAAGGATCAAAAGGTTTGTCAAGTTCGTTCGCTCTACCTATAGTATTCGTTCTTTACCGACATATATTGTCATAGATTTGTATTCATGTAATGGTCTATTATTGTTACCTACAGTGTATAATTAAAGTATACTAGTCATCATAATCAATTTACCAGTAAAACTGTATGTGTTTTTTTGAAGAAATTAACCATACCTTATGACATTTAGATATACATTCACATACAACCAATACACCTGTTATTCACCACATACATAACTTACACACAGACAACCCCCCCCCCCCCAGTCAAACAGTATTCACAAACCGTTGCCGACACCTACCATATTTCTTCAGCAATTCGCTTGTTCATTTTAGTAATAGTAAAATAATAATACACTTTAAGCACAATATACACATACACTATCACAGACACACACACCAGCTTCAAACTCAGGCTTGCAGCGCAAACAAAATCATTGCAGGCACGCAGGAATTGAATTCGAACCGTGTGCGTGAGACACATTTAAAGACAACCATATGGCAATAACAGCCTGGTCAATTATGTGCTTCAGAATGTTAGGGAAAAGGGCAATACCATGAGATTGTATAGCAAGCAGATGTTCAGTAAGTTTGATTGGGTTGAAGTTACTTTGTATATATGATAACAAACGTTTAGGTGCAAATTGACTTGAATTGGTTCTGGTTGGGGTTGGTCAGGTCATGATAGGGTGCTTTTGGGCTTTGTTAAATCTAGTTCACTTTGGCTAGTTTACGGACAAGTGTTGCATTTATGTCTATAAATATTGAACTCTCATAGCAATTTTGGCATTTTGTTCACAAGTTTACTTCATTAACACTCAAAGGACGGGGCCGTTTGTACCATCAACTACCTGCCAGGCGGGCATTTTTACCGAAAAAGAGCTTCATTCCATTCTCTTTTATATGAATAAACAAGAGTCAGAGCCTAATACAATTATGTATCTGTGAAAGGGCGTTAATAGAGCTATCCAATGACATCTGAATCATCATTGTATGACTACGAGTTATCCTGTAGCGATCGCGCAACCGGTGGTGAAAATACCCTAAATAAGGTAATTTCCTAATTTTTGTCCTTACATCGCGAGGCCGAGTGTGTGTAGGAAGGCGGCGGTGGTCATAGATCCAGCCCAGTGATGGTACCGAGCAGTCAGACCCCGCCTATCGTCCTCCCAATGCACAGACTCTCTCTCAGAGCCCCTAATGTGCTCAGAATTCCGCCCGTCATATGACTGGTACCGGAGGATAGGCCATTTGTCTCTCGCCCTTCATATGACAGTCACCGTTGGTTAAGGGTTAAGCTGTATTCGTTCAGTGTGCTCAATAGCGCCATACTACAAGCTAAAGCAGGGAAACCACTGAGCGACTCGGTGATGGCGAATGCTCTGCGACACTTTTTTTTGTCTATGTCCATATTCGTCCGTATTCGGCGGCGAACCAAGTTTTTTTAATAAGCGAATTAGGCGAAACAGGCGATGGGCGTTCGTACGTCGCAGGAGTACCGTGGGATAACGCCGACTGTGAGGCCACAATAGCGAATATTCGATGACATTGTTAAGGCAAATCAGAACGAATGCTGCGACAGGCGTTGTCAACAATTGCGATGACGCTGCAATTATGGTGCGCATGCTATACAAATGGTGCGATTACAAGTCGAATATTGTGCAAATATGGCGAATGATGGACGGTTGTCGCACATACGTTCTTCTGTAATCCCACATGCGATGTCGCCGATTTTGTAATGGGAGGAGGCAGATAAGGTATGGTATAAATAGGCTGGTGGAGGAAGGTTCTCCAACAGTATACCTCACAACCTCAGACTCACCTTACAACCAAGCTACATCCCACCCCTATGGAATTTTTCCCTACAACACTACTACTACTATCACTACTACAACTACTACTACTACTTATAATTTTAGTAAAGTAGACGTGCCGTTTCGCCCAAAATCAAAACGGCATACCCAACTCTGCAATGGGTCACCATCATCACTACTAGTCACTATTACCATTACTATCATCAGCACTACTACTATTATAGTCATCACTACTAATCTTACCATCATCACTACTCTCATCATCACTACTACTGTCATCATCACTACAACTTTCACCATAATCACTACTACTCACCATCATCACTAATACTGTCAACATCATCACTACTGTCATCATTATCACTATGGATATTCGTTAGTTAGATAGTTCAGTGGACTGTATAATAATATCATATAATAGTTTATATCACCTGAAGACTGGAACTAGTGCTGTAGAACTTAGTTGACCTGTTGAGCCGTGGCGTTGTTACAAGATGGTGTGTGGGAAACGGGTGTGTTAGCTATTAGGATAGAGTTGATGAATAAAGAAGGGGGCCACTATACTTAGTGATTGATGGGAATAATGATTTATGATCTATGGATTAGTATGGATAGATGGAGAATTGATGAGCTAAGTACTATCACTAATGGGGCGAAAGGTGAGGTGAAACACGAGAGTGTAGGCAGACGGTCTGGTTGTGGTGGCGGCTAGGTAGAGAGTGCAGGACCCTCACAATATTCGTGAGAGGTCCGCCAATATCACGCATGCGCAAATGGGTAGGTATATATTTTCCCACCCAACTATAATTACCTAAGTTCATAGGAATGATAGACTACCCAATATCCAATATAGAACATAATTATTAACTTCTTAATTATTCTATATAACCAGTTGAGTGAGAGCACAGTGAGAGCACACGGGTCCGTTGAGCTCCTCAAAAGAGGAGATTTTCGGAGGGGTATCGTGGGGCTGAGTGACCCATATACGTATCAGAAGATCGGCGATGATACGGTGTTTCGGCACATAGTAAACAGAACTGGTTTCTTGTTTAAACATCGCCCACAAAGCATATTTAGTTTAATCTTGAGAGTGTTATTACCAGTATCAGTGAGGGGACAAGGAGCCGTCAGGCACTAGCCCAGCCCTGCCCAGGCACCATAAACCTCCAGCAGTGACCACAAGGTGAGTGAGGTGACCGTTTATAGGGCAGGCAGTTTCACCCTTATGGTTCCCCACCATAGGCCTCATCTTCCATCTACCCCAAGGTCCTGACCCTCGGTCCTTCAACTTCTCAAACAATTCTAACCTTTATGAATTATTTGCTATAAGGTCCATTTTAATTTCCCTCTCTCTAACCATTTAGGAAATACTTGCTACAAGGTCCATTTTCATTTATCTCTCTCTCTCTCTCTCTCTCTCTCTCTCTCTCTCTCTCTCTCTCTCTCTCTCTCTCTCTCCTTTTTATCCTTAACATCTTTCCATCCACTTTCAATCACCGCACTTAACCGCCTCATTGCTATTATTTTTTTGGTTATCTATAACTTCAGATCGCTTTTTATCATTTTAGTTATTTGTTTTCCTCTAACATCTTTCATACCCAACCAGGCCAGCCCCCTCTCCAGGTCGCTTTCTTTCTCCCTCGCCCCCGCCCCTGCTCTCTCTCTCTCTTAACATTTTGTACAATTTAATAATGTTTCCATAACTGCTGCCCTAGATCCGGTTACCCACTCAGATCCTGGCTCTCGCTCACTCTCTGGCTCTCTCCCTATCTTGATGTTGACAGCATTATTAATATCCTAAGCATCTATTAATACTCAACATCAGGGTGGCGTCGCCAGTGTAAGTAATCATAGGATATAATTGGCGTGCTTCCTTTCAATCAGTTAGATCTTTTAGTTGTACCGGTGCCCAATGCCGAGGATTTATACATTTAACCACTTAGCTTTAGGAGAAGCAGGCCAATTGCCCATCAGAAAGGTTGACTATGATATGTGATGTTTTTTTTTTTTTTTTTTTTTTTTGTTTTTTTTTTTTTTTTTTTTTTTTTTTTTTTTTTTTTTTACATATCCCATCAGAAAGGTTGACTATGATAAGTGAATTGTTATGCATCCAGCCAATTATACATTAATAACAACAGCAATAATCTAGATATGTGCCAGGAGAGATTTCCCGGGGTTTCTGAAACAAGGGAGCCATGGTGGAGATGGAAGCACCACGGGAAGATCAAGAGGACGGCTTGGTAGAGGCAGAGGAACGGATAATCTTGGAAGACTATGGCCTAGCAGATACTAAGTGTCTTAAGTGCGGAACAACCAATGCAAGAAAGAATTCGCGAAAATGTTCCGTCTGTCTTAGATCTATTCATTTATCTTGTGCTAAGCTGACAAAGAAAACATCAGGAGAACAACCAAACTGGAAATGTCTCGCATGCCCAGGGCCCACTGCAGAGCCAACCGGGGCAACACCGGCAACACCGGTCGCCGACTTGACCCAACTGGTGACCAAATGGAAAGCGCGGATCCAGGTCCTTGCCCGGGTACCTAAAGGAGCAAGAATCCAAGTGGCGGAGGCCCTTACAACCATCATAAAGCAGGCCCTACAGCTCAAGACACCCCTCGCATGGGCACGGCTCCTGGGTTTCTCCTATGGGGCCCTCCGAAAACCACCCAGAACCAACATACAAGACCATCTTCAGGTTTCACTAGCCACCAGAGTGAAACGTCAAGTAGCACAGTATATGGATGGAAACAAACTGGTGGAACCCCCCGAACAGCAACCAAACAGGGCCCAGAAGCACCAGGACAAGGAAGAGGAAGAGGCTGAACAGCTACGTAAGAGGGTCGCGGCGAAGCTGGCGGATAGTGACATCAAAGCGGCCGTCAGACTGTTGTCCTCTTCAGAAGGTTTTGCTGGTCAAGGCACCGAAGTTGTTGAAGACCTACAAGAAAAGCACCCACCTACACCTAGGGACCTAAACCTCCCCCCTGCCCCAAATGACCAGATGCGCCAACCTTTAGTTGTCACGAAGGAGCAGGTGGTCGCCGCAGTGACTTCATTCCCAGCAGGCTCAGCCGCGGGCCCAGATGGTATCCGACCCGCCCACCTCAAAGGCCTCTTGGGTCAGGGATCAGGAGCTGCTGGGGAGGCACTCTTGGAAACCCTCACCAAATTCATCAACATGGTTTTAAGAGGGGAAGTACCCGACTGTGCCACACCCCTATTTTTTTGGGCATCACTCTGTGCACTGGCAAAAAAAGATGGCGGTGTGCGCCCAATAGCAGTAGGGAACACCTTCCGCCGCCTTGCCACAAAGGTGGGTTTGAAACCACTCTCGAATGGCCTAGGTCAACACTTAAGACCAGTTCAACTAGGTTTCGGAACTCCAGGGGGGTGTGAAGCTGCTGTACACGCAACCTGCACCTACCTCAGCCAAGCCCAAGAAAAACGAGTGCTTCTAAAGATTGACATGCGGAACGCATTCAACAGCATTCGCAGGGATGTCTTCCTCCGTGCAGCTCAAGAACACATCCCCACTCTGTACCCCCTACTTTGGCAGGCTTATTCCAAACCTTCAATCCTGAATTTTGGCGAGACGGTAATCCCATCAGAGACCGGGTTACAGCAGGGATATCCAGGTGGTCCTGCTCTTTTCTCAATAGGGGTGGATGCAGCAGCTAACAAAGTAAGGTCAGAGCTGAATGTATGGTACCTGGACGATGCAACCTTGGGTGGGTCAGTAGAGAACGTTCTAACTGACCTAAATAACATCATAACTGACCTCGGCCAGGCCGGGCTAGTGATAAATGACACCAAATGTGAACTTGTTCTCCTCAACCACACACGTGAACAAGGAGAAGAGTCTCAGGCCCTGTTCCGAAACATATTGCCAGATGTAAAGATCCTTCAGGAGCACCAGCAAACCCTATTAGGTTCCCCACTAACTCTGGCAGCAATCCCACCAGCACTTCAAGTTAAAAAGGAGGAGCTTCAACGTCTCGTGAGTCGCCTGATACACATCGATGCCCACTCAGCTCTGGCCCTGCTCAAGAACTGTTTCTCCATCCCAAAACTCCAATACCTCCTGCGCACATCGATGACTTACACGAACAACGGCGGCCTCCAAGAATTAGACAGCATAATCCGAGATGCAGTGACCAGCATCACCAACGTGGAATTTAAAGAACGGGCCTGGACACAAGCCACCCTTCCTGTCCGCCTCGGGGGCTTGGGCATACGGAGAGCCTCGGATATTGCCTCCCCAGCCTTTATCTCTTCCCTCATCGCGACCAACGACCTCGTATTGTCCATCCTTTATTCTAAACCCGGAATGACACTTAACGGGGACGTAACAGCAGCGATTAACACCTGGAAGGGAAGTACAGGAGTAGAGGAGGAGCCTCAGGGTACCTCCAGGAGCAAGCAGAAAGCGTGGGATACCATCTCGGCGAAGAAAACTCAAGAAAATCTCCTAACCAATGCAGACCAGGTTGCAAAAGCACGCCTCCAGGCAGCCGCCCGTTCGGAGAGTGGCTTGTGGTTACACGCCATCCCCATCCCACCTCTTGGAACTCACTTGGATGCTGAAGCGCTCCGGGTCGCCATCGCGCTCAGAGTGGGTGCAGCAGTTTGTCACCCACACACTTGCAAGTGTGATGGGAGGATGGATGCTCAAGGTCACCATGCCTTGTCATGTAATTACAACGCACGCCGCCTGCCAAGACACTCTGCACTAAATGATGTCATAAAACGGGCCCTGCAGAGTGCTAACTGTGCATCAATCCTCGAACCACATGGACTTCACAGAGAAGACGGCAAACGGCCAGATGGGATGACCACTTACCCTTACAAGAATGGCCGGTGCCTCGTGTGGGATGCCACATGTGTTGACACTTTCTCCACAACCAACGCCGCCAGAAACGCCGACGAAGCAGGTGAAGCCGCCCGGATAGCAGAAAATAAAAAGCGAGAAAAATATCAAGCCATCGCCAGAATTCATCAGTTCGAGCCCCTGGCATTCGAAACTTCAGGAGTCTTCGGCCCTACCACCCTTAAGATGGTGAATGAAATAGGCCGTAAAATCAGAGAAGTTTCAGGAGAACCCCGGGAAACCCTCTGGCTCAAGCAAAGACTAGGGATGGCTATCCTCCGGGGCAATGCCACCAGCGTCATGAGCTCAGTTCGACAGGACTGGGTCATGCCACTGCGTGAGGCCCCGGCAGGAGTGGTGTATCCGTAGTCTTTCCACAGTAGGGTAAAACAAAACATAAACTTTATTTGTATGTAACATGTGTGATGCACATTAATAAATGGGGATGTGTCGGATGGTTGAAAGCCACAGTTGCTCGCGCGTTTGGGGCTAGCAACACGTATTATGAAAAACATGCATCCTCCTTCATTCACTGTCACAATTCACTTCACTCACTCAACCCCACAATTTGCCGGAGGATAACAGGTTTTTCACAATACGTAGACGGAGGTCTTTTTAAAAAAAATATATATATAACCATTGATCCCACAAACTTAATACTAAATACCCAATGTAATACTTAAAGTAAGACTGTCCATATCTGAGTTTGGACAATCACTACAACTATCATCATTGCTTGTCACCATCATCACTACTATTATCACCATCATCACTACTACTAGTACTGTCACCATCATATCTAGTACTGTAATCATCATCACCACCATCAGCATCACTGCTGTCCCTAACGGGGCACACACACACAGAACGCCATCATCATTGCTTGGGAATAGGTACAGGGTGGGGGGTCATGAGGCAGGGGGGGGGGGGTCTGGTTGAGGAGGGGTGGCAAAACCATATTTTAGACCTAAAATCAAAACTATTGCACACATTAAACAAAAATCAAACTTCTACACACACAAGGAATAGGTACAGGGTGAGATGTGGGGGGGGGGGGGGGGGGGCAAAACCATATTTTGGACCTATGATCATAACTATTGCACACATTCAAACAATTTGTTTTTAATTACCGTCGTATTCACGCACCGAAGGCTCGTGTAAAGTTTGGTGAAAATCCGTCAAACGGTCTAGTAGGAGTTCTCGGACGGACAGACGAACAGACAGACAGACAGACATTTCGGTTAGCATGTACCACTATACGGGGTGCGATACCACTCTGCTTACGCAGAGTTGGTTAAAAAACAGACTGCACAATGTAAAAGAGAGATACTAGACATAAGTGACTCAACCTGGGTCCTGTTAAGTTGGTGGCTACGGCTGTGTCACTTCCACCATGGTTCTCCCTAGACAGACAGGTGTCATCACACCCTACCCTCATAGTCCACGCACTAGTGTCATCAGTGGTGTCTTATATCATGCTACTCTAATCTTAACCTCTAATGTACCGGCGACGTCTTTCAATTTTTTTTTTTTTTTTTTTTCTATGTGATTGAGGGAGGCAAAAGGCATAACTGCCTATAGCGAGTGCCTCCCCCATAGTTGAAAGAGTGACAGGGCCAAAATCAAGGGACGTTCGAGCCAAAATGCCTGGACACACGGAGTTTGAAGCAATTTAAGTCATAGGAAGAGGGAAAGACTGATTCTGGGAGAGAGTTCCAGAGCTCAGCTGTTGAGTAGAAGAAAGTTTGAGAGTAACGTTTCACTCTTGGGTTGGAGAGTTGCACAGAGTAGGGGTGGGATTGAGTTGCAAGACGGGTACCACGTGCCCTACGTAAAGGAGGTGGTATGCACTGGGATAGCTCTGAGGAACACTGATTATTATAGTAGCGATAGAATAGCGAGAGAGATGCAACATTGCGGCAGAGAGAGAGAGATTGCAGAGAGTTGGTGAGTGGACGGGAGTTAATGATACGAAAGGCCTTCCTTTTCAACTTTGTCTAGGAGAGCGGTGTGAGAGGAACCTCCCCACACATGTGAACAATACTCAATACAAGGGCGCACTATGCCCCTGTACAGAGCAAGAAGCTGTGCAGGAAAAAAGAACCCCCTAAGGCGGTTGAGCACACCCAGCTTCTGGGAGGCTGCCTTAGCAAGACTGGTAATATGGGCCTTCCAAATGAGAGCAGAAGAAAAGGAGACACCGAGAATATTGAGAGAAGATGAAGGTTGATTTTTGTATTGTTGAAGAATAAGGGATAGTCCGCTGGGAGATCCTGACGGGTAGATAGATGGAGAAAATGGGTTTTGGACATTAAAAGTTAACAAGGTTTTCTCTGCCCCAATTGGAAATAGTATTTAGATCAGAATTTAAGAGTTCTATGGCTTCATTACGTTTGTTGTTGAGGGATTGCTGGCTGGGGCGTTCTGAAAAACTAATGGAGTAGTGTAAGGTTGAGTCGTCTGCGTATGAATGGATGGGAATTAAGGTACAGTTAAGGAGATTATTTATAAAAAATAGAAAGAGAATAGGAGATAGCTATACTTAGACGGTTTTGTGCAGTTTGAGTAGGATCTGTGGTATAAAAGAGGGAGAGTTCGACTGGATAGTATTATTGAAATGTGTTGCATTATACTGTATGTCGCTTTCATTGTTAAAGCCTATTTTGAACACTATTATAGAATATTACTTGATATATGTTAGTACATTATATATGTATGCACTTGTTTAATTGGTTTATATATAATAGTTCCATACCCAAGAAGAATATCCTTGAAGGCTTCCATGTCGTATAAGGGAAGCTAGGGAAACGAGAGGATGGTGGTGGAGATTACCAATGAAGTAGAAGGTCTGGAGGGATGAGAGCCCCAGTCGTTCATCACAGGATCTCTTCTCATATGTAAATTACCACCATCACCTTATAAATTACATGTCAGAGCAACACCTTCCTCAGATAACCTCCATAAGAAACCGCCCATCTGTGACAAGAAACTAGAGAACCACTTGGTAGAGAGCATGTCTCTGCCTATGCTGCCTGGTTATATACCATTGATATCATAGGCCTAAAATTATTTGTGGATATGGGTTCCTGAAATGTTTCACATCTTCTCTTGAATTGGATCACTTCTTCCTTGACACACCACCAAATTTCGATTCATAACTATACTCCATCTGCCAACCAAATGTTGTGAAAATCTCGGGATCGCCTGTTAAATTGAACAATTTCTGCTTTGTCCCATATCATTTCTGCCACCAATAGTCATGTACATTTATGGATTACATTCTAAATATAATAACTTTTTCCTTGCGTAGATCCTATCTACCCACCAAATTTCGTGAATATCGTTTCAAAACTATTTTAGATAATATTATCTTGTTTACAGACAAACAGACAAACGTAGGCGAAAACATAACCTCCACCCAAATTTCATTGGTGGAGGTAAAATTGGCTCAAGATGGGTAACCATTTGTCTAGAAGGGGAACAAATATACACAAATATGATATATAATATTCAATATATATATATTATTTAACAATGAAAGTTCCATACTTTGTACAATAACATTTCCAACATGTTCTCAACAGTTTTGCATTGCCTTTAAAACAGCTCAAGTATATCCTGGTTATTGTTGTGTTGTTTACTTTCGTGTCTGTCATAGATTGTGTTTGTTGTCTCTGTGTCCATATAGTATACGCCTTCCATTGGTTTTCTTACTTCATATATAGTATACTTATCTTCTCGCATCTTACTTTTGTTCATCAATCTTTTCCATCAGTTTTCCATCACTGGATCTTGGGTGTATATTCAGGCTGTAGAACACACTCCATTTTCTATAAGAACATAAGAACATAAGAAAATGGGAGTCTGCAAAAAGCCGATCGGCCCATACAAGGCAGATCCCTGTCACACCCAACCCCAATTACAAGGCCCAATTATAGACCCATCTCACTAATACCTTGAGTACTGACCCCACCAAAACGGTCCGAGATTAACACAAGATTACGAGGGTCTGCTGAGCGCCGATTGGCCCTCACCTGGTAGATCTCCCTCACACACAACCCATCCCGTCCATATGCCTATCTAATTTTATCTTAAAGCTCTCTATCGTTCTTGATCCCACTATATGACTTGGTAGCCTATTCCACCCATCTACAACTCTGTTACCATGGGTGGGGGACAAAAGAATCTACTTTCCTTTAATGCACAGAAAACCAAGTACAATCAATTTTCTAACCGACAGAATCTCACTGACTCCCATATATTTGTTAATGATGTAAATATTCCCACTTCCCCTAGTATTGACATTCTCGGTGTAACATTAACTACTAACTTGAGCTGGACACATTATGTTAGAAGCATTGCTAAGAATGCCTCTAAAAAACTGGGACTCCTGTACAGAGTTCGAGAATTCTTCACTGACGAGCAGTTGGCCGTGATATATAAAAGTCATGTGCGTTCTCAGATGGATTACTGTTCACATCTGTGGGGTGGAAGTGGAGTGGTTGCATTGAGGCAGTTGGACAAAATTCAAAATAAAGCTATTAGATTAATCAATAACCCTGCAATCACACAGGACCTTCCTACATTATCCATATGAAGAAACATTGCATCCCTTGCATTATTCTACAGATATTTTCACAGCAATTGTTCCGAGGAACTTGCTTCAATTGTGCCGCCTCTCCACATCTTTCCCCGTAGAACTAGGGCAGCTGAGAGCGCCCATGAATTTACACTTTCTCCTCCACAATGCAGAACTTCTGCTTATCAGAATTCATTTATCCCCAGAGCTACTACTCTTTGGAATTCACTTCCCTCGAATTGCTTTCCACAAACTTACAATCTACAAATGTTTAAATCCAGTTGTTACAAACATTTTATGAATGGAGGATGCCTTTAGGCACATGGACCTTTTTGTTTTATCTGTGTTTTTCCTTCCTCCGTTCATTGTCTCTTTAAAAAAATAAAAAATAAAAAATACTTATATACATACCATTTTCTGTTAACGCTCATTTTCATCATATTGAAATAGTTAAGACAGAGTCGCGTTTCAGCAGTTAGATTGCATTACGATACATTTAATTTAGTTTGTGTTATCTGTCTATTGTATTGTGAATACAGGGTCCAAAATCCTTACATTTTATTTGTGTCCATAAATATATAGCTGTTTGTATTCCGTTTGAAAGGTTTGTCTGTCACAAAATTTACTGTTGAATTGCCAGCATGGACGTAAGAACTGTCACAATGTACTAGTTCCCCAAGATATGTATTCTAGTAACATGTAGATTAAGATCAACTATCGTGAGCCATGGGAGGCTAGTTTAAGTCAGTTGGTAAAAGACTCACACGACTACACTACCATGTTATTGTGGCAACTCACACTCCATGATAGTGTGTGTGTGTGTGTGTGTGTGTGTGTGTGTGTGTGTGTGTGTGTGTGTGTGTGTGTGTGTGTGTGTGTGTGTGTGTGTGTGTGTGTGTGTGTGTGTGTGTGTGTGTGGTGTGTGTGTGTGTGTGTGTGTGTGTGTGTGTGTGTGTGTGGTGTTGTGTGTGTGTGTGTGTGTGTGTGTGTGTGGTGTGTGTGTGGTGTGTGTGTTGTGTGTGTGTGTGTGTGTGTGTGTGTGTGTGTGTGTGTGTGTGTGTGTGTGTGTGAATCATACCCCAAGAAACGACAAAATCATACTGCTTGGAGACTTTAATGCAAGAGTGGGGAGAAATAGTCGAACATGGGGTGGAGTGATATGGAACAATGGCATCGGACAAGTTAACTCAAATGTAATAAGACTACTAAACCTATGTGCTGAACATTGCATAACAATTACAAATACTGTTTGCCAACCAAAGAACAAATACAAGACTTTTTGGATGCACCCAAGATCCAAGCACTGGCACCTAATGGATTATACTATATAATAGTGCGATCCAGAGACATGAAAGATATCCTGATGACTCGAGCAATTAGGGGGGTGGGGTGCTGGACTGATCATAGAATGATAATGACCACACTCAAACTACAAGTACGACCACCAATACGCCAACAAAAATCAAGGAAGGAAAACTGTACAGCACTACGGAATGCAAGCAACCTTGATGCCCTACGCTGCTTTGTATAGCCCAAAAGCTGACTGACGCAGAACCTCTCTTACAAGCTGATGAAGCCTCAGTTTATGACAAATGGACCTCCATAAGCACTCTTTTATAAGATGCTGCAATTGATACAATTGGTTACAGAGGTAAGAGGCACCAATACTGGTTTGATGAAAGCAAGAACAGAATCGGCGCACGCCAGGAAAACATGCACAAGGCACATACTCAATAAATCAGCTTCACAAGTTTTCAAAAAGCGATGGAAGGACCAACGTAAAGAGGTACAAACCACCCTACGCAACATGCAAAATTAATGGTGGACTGCAAAAGCACAACACATACAACAGTATGCAGATTCTAATGACAAGCACAATATCTGTGATTCACAAAAAATAGTCTACGGGCCAAGAAACTCCCCCTTTATACCTGTCCGATCTGCTGACGGAGAAACACTTATCAAAGACCAAAAGCAGACCTTGCTAAATCAAAGAAATTTAGTAGACCATACCATACTAGATGAATTCCCTGACCGTCTTATTGTACTTGACCTAGACCTACCTCCAACCTTCTCAGAAATCTGCCTAGCAATCAAAAGCATGAAAGATAACTCGATTCCAGGCCCCGACAACATCCCAGCAGAAATCTTAAAAAATGTAGGGTACCTTTGTTACAGAACTCACCACCAGTACATCTTGGATGTATGAAACAAGAAAAGTGTGCCACAACATCGTCACAATATACGAAAATAAAGGAGACAAATTTATCTGTGGCAATAGCAGGGCGATAGCTTTGCTAGCTATTGCAGGTAGAGTTCTGCCAAAAGTGATGCTTAGCAGATTGATACACAACATCTCCGAAGACATAATGCCAGAATCACAGAGCGGCTTTCGCAAAGATCGTGCAACTGTGGAGCTGCTCTTCACAACACACCAACTTCAGGAAAAATGCAGAGAACAACACCAAAACCTCTTTATTGCCCTTTCCAAAGCCTTTGACAGATAACAGAGAAATGCTGTGGGATATGCTAACCAAATGTGGATGTCTCCGTACGTTTGTACATACTATAACAGTAACAATATCGAGTAACCTAAAACCGAGTCAACAATGTTCAGAAGTTGTTAAGAAGGCAAACAAAATAATTGGCTTTATAGGCAGATCATTTGAGCATAAATCCAAAGACGTAATCCTAACCCTTTACAATTCCTTAGTCCGCCCTCTTCTGGAATACTGCGTTCAATGCTGGTGCCCTTATTACCAAAAAGACATAAACAAGCTAGAACGAGTTCAACGTAGAGTTACCAAAATGATACCTAGCCTAAAGAACAAACCATACGAAGAGCGTCTTAGAGAATTAAATCTATTGCCTTTAACCCAGCTCAGATTAAGAGGTGACTTAATTCAAGTGTTCAAAATCATCAAAGGCATCGACAATATGAACTGTAGTAAGTACTTCACTATCGACCAATCTAATTACATGCGGGGAAACGGTTGCAAAATTATTGGTAAATCTTTTAACTCACACGAATCTAAGAATTTCTTCTTCAATCGAGTTGTCAACTTGTGGAATGGGCTTCCCCGAGACATTATAGACTGCAGCACCGTTGATTCATTTAAATTCCGCCTAGACAAATATCTCGCATCAAACCCGTGACTGACTGCGTTTGTAAATGAATAACTTTATTTTATCCTCCCCTCAGTTACTAACCCATATGTCCCCTACTAACTTCCTAGTCCTGCCAGGTTAGTGGCAGGGCAGTAGTTCCCTTTCCAATGTTCCCTTACCCACTCTAAACCACTGTTTGGACACTTGATCCTCAGTGTTTTGGAGGACAAGCAGCCTAGAAGGGTCACTAGATCTGTTGTTGCTTGATTTCCTTTGTACTCCTTTGTACTATCTTAAGACAGCTTCACAAAGGAATGATGGTTAGAGTGTTCATAGGTAACCATGAATCTGAACCATTTAATGTGTGCACTGGAGTGAGACAAGGCTGTGTTATGGCACCTGTTCTTTTTAATATATGTTTAAGTTACATGACAACGCTTCTACGGAGGATCATAGAAGACACCGCCGGTGCAGTGATTGATTTCAGACTGGATAGCAGCCTATTTTACATTACAAAATTCCATGCCAAAACTAAGCTAACTTCTGAGATATTGTATCTATCTATCTACTGTATTATACTCGGTCCCAATCACTACTTTTCCTTTTATTTATTTATTTATTAATTTTTATTTTTATTTTTGTTTTTGGGAGGGGCCGACTCAAGACAGAGCCATATTGAAGAGGTGTAATTAATTTATTTGATTTCTCCTTTTACTAGAGGTGTTTCTGAAGCTTAAAGTAATATGTTGGCGGTAACTGATGATATATATATATATATATATATATATATATATAAATAGGGTGGTCCATAAAAAGTGAAGTTCAGATATTTAAATGTGGCACCCCCACCAAAGCATTCCATATAGTCAGAACATAATTTAGGAAAATAAAATAGCTCAATTGAAGAACATTTGAAGGTCGCTACCGAGTATGTAAGTTTCACTCTCATAAGAAAATTGTCTTGTATAGTATTCAAGTTAGCATATAGAAAAGTGTTGCAAACATTTGGTCATAATATACCACAGTATGGTGAGACATCATATAGAACATGTTTAAGTTTGTATAAAACTTGGTTCAAGCTGTCAAGGAGTGATGCCAATGTCTGGCTGGTCTGAACGAGATGTGATGAACTCTTTGGAGAGAAGCTTCCTGGTAACTAGGAAGCTTCACTCCCAAGAGTCTCGTCTCGTTCCGTCTTGTATCACTCCTAGTGTTCATCCTTCATCAACATCCACAATAAATTCAGACCATGATGATACAAATAAATATATGGTAGATTGCCTCTTAATGTAGTCCACATAATATATATAATTGCATTCATTATTTATGAAAAAACAGTAGGTATTTATTGCAATTTACAATTTAATTTACACAGTTAGAAATGCTACCAATAATGCTTGGAAGTTGGACTACTTCTATTTATCTTAACACAACCATAATTTGTATTTATTTACTTCACAATAATTTGGGTTTACATATGAATAGTGACGTATTAATGATACGTAATTGTTTATCTACCTCAGTTATGATGTAATATGATATCCCAGTATGAGCAGGTGATATCCGCAAGAGTGCGTGTTGTCGCTACAATCCAGTCACAGTAAATTGTGGTAATTTTTCATTAACAAAGCAAACCGGACTTGACAGCTTGAACCAAGTTTTATACAAACTTAAAAATGTTCTATAATTATGATGTCTCACCATACTGTGGTATATTATGACCAAATGTTCTATATGATGTCTCACCATACTGTGGTATATTATGACCAATGTTCTATATGATGTCTCACCATACTGTGGTATATTATGACCAAATGTTCTATATGATGTCTCACCATACTGTGGTATATTATGACCAAATGTTCTATATGATGTCTCACCATACTGTGGTATATTATGACCAAATGTTCTATATGATGTCTCACCATACTGTGGTATATTATGACCAAATGTTCTATATGATGTCTCACCATACTGTGGTATATTATGACCAAATGTTCTATATGATGTCTCACCATACTGTGGTATATTATGACCAAATGTTCTATATGATGTCTCACCATACTGTGGTATATTATGACCAAATGTTCTATATGATGTCTCACCATACTGTGGTATATTATGACCAAATGTTCTATATGATGTCTCACCATACTGTGGTATATTATGACCAAATGTTCTATATGATGTCTCACCATACTGTGGTATATTATGACCAAATGTTTGTAACACTTTTCTATATGCTAACATGAATACTACACAAGACAATTTTCTTATGAGAGTGAAACTTACATACTCGGTAGCGACCTTCAAATGTTCTTCAATTGAGTTTTTGTTTCCCCTAAATTATGTTCTCACTATATGGAATGCTTTGGGGGGGGGGGTCACATTTAAATATCTGAACTTCACTTTTTATGGACCACACCGACATTTCTCGCACTTCTGCATTATTCTCTTACAGCCTGTCTATATATACTATATATTATATACAGTATATATATATATATATATATATATATATATATATATATATATATATATATATATATATATATATAGACAGGCTGTAAGATAATAATGTATAAGTGCGTGAAATTTCGGTGTGAGTGTCCTGGGTTCGAGTCCTTGGAGCGCCACATGTATTTGTAATATATATTTTTTTATTAATAGGCCTAATACGGAAGTATGCTTTAATCGAGGGGTTATTCTGTTAAGCTTTTCTTTATATTCCTATAAGGTGATATTGAACATAAGATAACTTATGATACCAGTACCCACTTGTTTTATGTTATCCATGTTGCGTCTGTCTTTCTGTCTCTCGTATAAATAAATATCCACAAAGGAATTTGAAAAACAACAGAAAGGCTTTTAATTTTTAAGAAAACGAAGAGGTAGAAGTAACTCGGTTGATTTTACTTCACATATTGAGCGATGGAGCGAAGTTGATTGGGGTATGATTGCGTGAATTTTCCCAAACGAATATTGAAAGATGATACAGTCTCGCAATGAATATTAGGACTAGCAAGCCAGTTAAATAGTTAACTAATATTGTTATGAATCTTTTGATTCCTAGAGGTCCTTCGGAAGTCGAGTATGAAAATGTTGTAGTTGCATTAACAATATAAAATAATTGTCGTCTGATTAGCCGTATAAGGGTTGAACTGTACTGTATACGTTCGACTAAATAAGTTATCCTTTGTAGGGATGCAACTGAGACGCCATTCAATATTAAATGTGTTGGATGATTATGTTTCATATATTATAATGTGTAACATACTACAGAACATGCATATAAACTTAGAAGATGTCTTTTAAATTAAACCCAAATAATACAAGCATAAAACACCGACATTATAATTACTATAATAAACCCGCGCTAGTTGCATCCCTACACTGGATGGTGTTTATCAAGGATATGTTTTCCCCTTCCATTCTCTGGAATCCTGGGGGTGTAAAGGTGGAGCATGGATGGGCTAAGGTTGGAAGAAGGTATTCTAAATTTGGTGAACACTATTGTACTGTATGTTTGGGTTGCTATAGGTAGCGCCAACGAATTTGACAATAATCTGGACCCCTTAACTTCTTGTAACTCAAAATGAATGAAAGCAATCGAACTGACATTTCTACAATTTGGAAAGAGTCCACCAGGAAATAGGTGTGGAAATGTACAGCCAGTTTGCTCAAGGTCCTTTTGAGTTACGAAGAAGTTAGGGATCGAGATAATTGTCAAGTTCGTTGGCGCTACCTATAGTAATGTTAATAATTAAGAATATGTATTGTGAATGAAATAAGCATGCACATTGAATAATTGCTCCCCATTTTACCAAAGGGTTTCTTATTGAATAATAATACATGCTGCTATTGTTTATAAACGCAAATGTAGCAGGTAGAGGTAATGATATACATAACTCTTAATACGTTGATCTAAGTCATGTTAGTGGTTGTAGTGACGCTGACCTGTTGATATTAGTCTGTTGAGTGTCTTACCATCAGCAGTTTTCTATACCATTCGAGAGAGAGAGAGAGAGAGATAATTAACACGGGGAATCTTAAAACGTGTACCGATATAATCACTTGGATTGTGTGCTCAAAGTTACGTAATGCATAACAGGATAACCCCTCCAGTAATACGCATTTCATAATTATCGGTCACTGTTTATTAAGATATTAAGCTCTTGCAAACTATATATACATTTATGTGTTCCCAGTTATCGCCAGCATATGACATTTAGTTTCAAAAGAATCTCTCTTAACACGAGTATTATAATACTCAATAACCCTCTTCAAGACAATACCCTTACCCGTATTTATTGTTCCAGTTGCTTTATTGTATTGTATTAAGCTTAGGAAGGGCCTCTAATAGTCAGAAGTTAATGAAAAATGTTAAGGATTCTTATTTATCTATAATATACAAATTATGAATCGAATGTCTATTCTTACCGTGTGTTAGGCAATTCTATGTAGTCAAAGTATTATATTGACCTCAAAGTAGCATAGTGTTATTTGTAATAATTATAAAAGTAAAGCTTGTGACAGTAATTCAGATATTTCAGAAACTATAAATTCAAAATATAATACAGACATAAGTTCAGATCTCAATACTATTGGTAATAAGTCCGCACAATAAAATATTACTAAACATTTTGCTTTCAACATACGTTTAAAGCTAAATCATTGTAATCAGTATACAGGCATCTTGAAAACAACCAATTCACTGTTAGTTCTGTAGTCCTGCCTCACCGTCTCGATTGAACTGATTCGAATTCCCACCCTCCTGCCACCACCACACTCACATTCCTGCGATGTCTATTTATATAGTAATGTATGCTTGTATAGTTATGCATTGATGTTAATTATATACACTGTATTTAATGTTCCTTAAAACTCAACGTCTTTCTGGAAATTATAATAAACCTGTAATAATGCAAATATCTAAGAAAATTGAACTTCACGATATTCCTCACCTCGACCAATCATATCCCTCCTGTGACGTTAACCACTCCGTTAGAACCGCATGGCTTGTCCTACAGTGACTCGCTAGGATCGCCAGGGCAGTGGATGGGGCTACAGTTTATGTATTAGTGTGCTTTATTTCATATGAAAGCTTGTGTCATGGGCAGTCCAGAAAGGCTCTTTGTTTTCACCCATGTCAAGGCTTTATATATTTAATTGTAAAGTATATGTTTTATTATTAACTAGTAATGATGGGATCTGGGAGAGAGAGAGAGTAGAACAGAGTGAGAGGGAGCGCGCAGTGTTTTTGTCCCGCTCGATGACGTCACGGCTGGCTGCCTCGTGGGGGTTGGTTAAGAGAGGTCCTTACCATGCTGCTAGCTCCCTTGCTAGTGGCTAGAGGACTTGTAACCGCTTTTTTCCCACGCACCTCGAGCTAGTGCGAGTATATATACAGTTCCTCGCCACTCTCTCCCTCAGATCTGGTTTCTAGAACGCATTCATCTTTATCCCTTGCTACCTGTCCCCCTCTCCGCACCTGAGAATCTTTTCCTCTGCCTACCTCTCTCTTTTTTTTTCATATCTTTCACCACCTTTTAGTAATATTATACCCCCTCTGGTTAACTCTGCAAAATCAGCTTCATGCTGGCCAGTTGTATTGTGCGTTAAGGTCTGATATAACCCATGTATGTTAGTTGTTAAGATAAGTGGATCACGAAGCATTGGTTGGCATTTATATTGTTTAAGTACCGCGTCCTATAATTATTAGTGTTCTGCTGGATTAGATAATGCTAGACTAGAAGTCTGATATGATAAGGTATTGTTTCCTATGAGTGCTGGCTTTAGTTAAAAGCTGCACGACATACCTGAGAACTGGAGTTGATTGGGTAAATTCTAGTCTATGTGCCATTGAGAATAGAGCATGCACGAATGAGGGCTTTTTGCCTATACCATTCTGCACTGTTCTAGTCTCGATTGTTTGTCTTTGAGGTACGCCAGGAGAACGCTTAATACTTCAGTATTAAGGTTTCTCAAGAAAGTTACCCTTCCCTATAAACGTAATATTTGACGCACAGACTTGAGATTTGCACTAGCCTATGCGGCATGCCATGCGCACCAGTATCTCGTATCATTGACTCTAGCTAGACTTTATCAGTCACAGTAGACATTAAGTATATTAACCTAATTACTCTTTTTATGCATACCCATTTATTATTACACAAACATTTCGCAGCCTAGTTTGATGTATGGAGACACAAACGACTTAGGCTCTTTTTGTTGATAGGAATACTGCATTGTCGTGGCGATTATTATTGTTGTAGCGTTTAGGATATTCTTGGCCCCGACTGCATTATATATTCTGCCTTTTTGTGTGCATAGCCTGCACGAGCATTGTTCCGCTGCCTGCCTTTGTGGGTTCCATTTCCGATACGAGCATCTTTATAGCATCTAACATTTAAAGAAGATTCCTTGTTAGTGTTGAAGGACTTTAGTGCACTTTCTTTCATGCAGGAGTGCCTGACATTTATTGATTAAAGTAACGTAAACTGTAACTTCTCTTACCACCTTACTTTGCATACCATAACCAAGCACCTTCGGTTATAGGTAGTAATAGGCTGTTTTCACATAACATTAAGCCTAGAGTAGACGCACATTTATTGAGAGTTTGATACCCTATTATTGCATATAGAACTCCGAGAGTAATTGTGTTCTTTGTTCACTGGGAATATACATCAGAGGTTGGATCTAGCGCTTTCCGTTGTAGCATTTATGCCATTACTAGTCCAATGAATAGAGTCCTGATATATTTAAACCTCAGTCGTAACAAATGGCGACCTTACCTAGGATTTGGTGAACCTACATTTATTAGCAGGGAACATTTGTTGTTTTGGAGAATATTTTGCGGGGATCAGCAAGAATATTTTTTTTTTGCAACATAGTATAGCCCTTGAGTATTTCCGAGAATTTTTGTGTGTATATTGAGGTATAAGAGTTTGGGGTGCTTCTTTTCTGAATATTGTGGTGAGAAATTTTTGTGAGCATCATGTCTTATACTGGATCAGAGGAGAATGGAGACACAGTACGTAATGTCGAAACTGAGGAACAGCAGTATGATGATATGGTTAATCTGGGGAACTGTGAGGAGGATGCTAGGATATTTTTGCAATGGCCTGTTACTGCCGAGCGGTTGGAAGGTATGGATCGGTACGGTCTTCAATGCCTGGCCACAGCTATCGGTCATGCGGTTACTAGCAGCATGACTAAGGATAACTTGATAACGTGTGTACTGGGCAGGGTGACTGGTGAGCGAGATGGGTTGAGTGCTCAGAGCCCTTCGGCCATGCTTCCCCTACACTCGACTCCCAGCCATCCCTGTAGTTTGCCGACCCCGGGTACGCTTCCGCAGTTGGGTGGTGACTGGCAGGGTGGGTTGCCCCTGGGGGGACCACCGGTAATTTCAAACATTGTAGCACCTTCACCTCCTCAAGGGTTATCTCCAGAATTATTGCTTCAGCTCGAATTAGCTAAGATCGAAGAGAAAAAGGCTATCAGGGCAGGTGAGCTCCAGCAGCAAATAGAATTAGCCAAGATAGAAGAGAGAAAAACTATCAGTCAAGCAAAAATCCAAGCTGAGTCGACTAGGTACTGTGCCGACATGGATGTAGAGAAGTCACGAGTAGAGACAACGGGACAGCGACTTGGGGCTGGTAACCGTGTTCATGAGCAGTCTCTCTCGCACTTATTGAAACTGGTTCCGGTGTTTGATGAGAGTGGTGTAACAAAAATTTTCACACGCTTTGAGAAGAAGTGCCAGGAACACCAGTGGCCAGAGAATAAATGGGCAGCACTTGTATCCTCTAGATTAATAGGCAAGGGTCTTAAATCCTACGATGCGTTACCTTTGGAGTTATGTATTGTGTACGAGGATCTCAAGGAGGCTGTCCTGAGGGCTTACGAACTGCAACCAGAAACGTACCGTTTGAAGTTCCGGGGCGTAACTAAGGGAAGAGATGGCACCTTTTTGGAACACGCCCGGGACTTGTCCGATGCTATGGGGAACTGGCTCCGATCTGAGAAGGTCACAACATTTGATGAAATTAAGCAGGTAATGATGTTGGAGCAGTTCTTTAAGAGCACGGGCGGTGATCTAACTTTGAACTTAAAGGAGAAAAACCCAAGAACTCTAGTCGAAGCAGCAGAAATGGCTGATCGACGGCTGTCGTTGATTCGGGGTTGCGGGTCCTCACAGAAGTACGATGTAAGTGCTAAGGACCGTTATCCTCCCCCTCCCCGTAACAATGACACATTTAAACAGAAGAGCCATGAAACTAAAACTGAATCCAAACCTTACACCACACCGTATGTGAAAAGTCAGGGGCCTTTTACATCACAGTATAAGCCGAAACCGAAATTTATGTGTTTTAGTTGCCACCAGGAGGGTCATAAGGCAAATGAGTGCCCTAGTCGACCTCCTCCGGCAGCCGTGTCTTTTGCTCACGGCATTGGAGTGTTCAAGAGGACATCGGAGTTTGTTAGAGGCAATTCTTCCGAGGTAAATACACTGCCAGTGCAGAAGGATCCGGAAGGCTTATTCCCTGTCCGTGATGCCTTTAGTGACCACAGGGGACCTCGGTTGTGTGGAGTGGGGGGGTAGAAGACATGAGGTGAGAATTTTGCGTGACACTGGGGCATTGCAAACACTGTTGAGAAATTTCACTGGTAAACCTGTCAATACGGCACGGGTGGTTGTGGTTCAGGGAGTTAATGCGACAAGGTCATACCCGCTTGTAAGAATGAAGGTGGAAGTTGATGGTGTAACTCGTGACCTGGATGTAGGAATTGTGGAGAAGTTACCTGTTGGAGGCGTCGACCTCCTTCTCGGCAACGACTTTGCGGGGCCTACTTCTGAGGCTCCACCCTTAGTCGTTGTCGAGAAGCCGGCCGACGTGAGTAGGGAGGAGCAGGAGTGGGTTGAGAAGTGTCCGGTGCAGCCTATGGCGTGTGTTGTCACCGGAGATCCTGCATCCAGGGAGTCACATTCTGGTCAGCAATCTTTAGATCAGCGGAGGAAGGGTACCGAGAAGGGGTTGAAAGTTGATGCGGTTGAGAGTTTAGTGTCTCGGGGACTCATTATTAGGACCACATTTCGAGTCTGGAGAAGACCCAGTAACTGTTCCTGAAGAGGCAGAGGATGGGCTTAAAAAGACGAAAGAGTTGAAGGAGGACAGTGATGCACAGTCGGGAGATGTAGCAACAAGGTACCCTGACGCGTACCGTATGGGACCCAATTTCACTTCTAGCCTCTTTGTTCAAACAATGCCACAGCATGGGATTGTTGGGGTTGTGTCATCTGCGTATCATCCGGAGAGCCAGGGTGTGTTAGAGCGATGGCACTCAGCCTTGAAATCTGTGCTTCGTTGTTGTTGCTTTGAGAGTGGGAAGGATTGGGATCTTGGCCTGCCATGTGTTTTGTTTGCTGTGCGGGAGGTACCTGGGGAGAGTTTGGGATTCAGCCCTAATGAGCTCGTCTTTGGACACTGTGTTAGAGGGCCTCTCCATATGGTTGAAGAAGTATGGGAGGGCGCAGAAAAACCTTGTTCTATGCTCAAGTGTGTCCTCAACAGTCGAGAACGGATGTTGCAGAGTCTGGAGTTGGCTGGCCGTAATTTGACTAGCTCTCAGGCCCTCAGGAAGGACAGGTACGACCTCAAGGTTGAACTCAGGGAGTTTCACGTGGGTCAGGTGTTGATTCTACTGCCCCTTGTAGGTCACCCCTTATCCGCAAAGTATGCTGGTCCTTATAGGGTGGTGGAGGAGCTATCAGACCTGGATTACTTGGTAGCCACTCCAGACAGACGGAAGCGCAATCAGTTATGTCATGTTAATCCCATGAAGGAATATGGGAGGCACCCCCCTGAGCCTCTCACTGTGCCTGTGATGACGTTTAGCAGTCAAGGTGGAGAAGGAGAACGGGACAGTCAAGCTAAGGTGGAGGATAACTGGAAGGATAAGAAGTTCAAATGGGCGCCTGAGTGTGAGAAGGTGTTTAGAGAAGTAAAACACCTGTTGTGCACTCACCCGATCCTCAGGGCCCCTGACTTTAGCCTACCTTTCCAACTAGCAACGGAGGCTAGTGGTGTGGGGGCTGGTGCCGTCCTTGTGGAAAAGGACGATGATGGGCTGGAGCATCCTGTTAGTTTCTGCTCGGAGTACAATTCGGGGGCCCAGGGGAGCTGCTCTGTTGTCGAGAAGGAGCTGCTGGCAGTTGTGCTTTGCGCTGGGGCATTTCGAGGTCTATGTTCCAGCCGGTCGGGTTGTTACCAGATCATGGAAGAGGAAAGGGGGAAATCGATGAAAAGGGGTACTAAGGGGACTGGTAATACATAGTCATTTGCGTTGTGAATGGTATTGGGGTGCTTGGTTTCTGTAGCCTGCGTGTCGTTGGCTCGCGGTTGTAGCCCCTGGTATAGAAAAAAAGGAGAGCGCTGTGCAGCGAAATAAAAAAATATATAGTGCAAAATAAACAAAAAAAAATAAATAAAATTTAAACTTTTGTGTTGAGTTGCACTCCTTCAGAATGCTGGGCTAGAGAAGCTCGCTCAGGATAAATACACATAATTAACCTATGTGTTGGGAGGGTTTATGAAAATTGTTTTGTTGAAAAACAGATATTTTACTGCCGCTGGGTGAAGGGAGTGGGAGATAAGGGGGGGTGAGCGGGGTGAGAAAAAAGGGGGGGGGTGACGTTATGAACCGCTCTTTGTGAAGATGGCTTTCATGCCATGGGGGGAGATGTGGGGCTATTATGTAATTAGAGTGTGCTTTCATGGTGGGGAAGAAGAGAGGAGTGTCCGCGTGCTCCATTGTTGTCGGTCTCTCTTTGTCTCTGGGATATTACTAGTTTTGTGGCTAGATTTTACTGCCAGTGTAGTAATCCTGAGTTCCTCCCTCAGATCTGGGCTAGAAGCTCATCTTGAGAGCATCTGATCCTTTCTCTCTCTTTATTATATCTCACATTTTTATTAAACTGTCACTCTTTCTGCTCCAGTGGGTATGCGGAGAAGATGTGTGATAATGCTGTTTTGTTTTATTAGTGTGCTTGTTAGCTTCTGAACATTCTCTACGTTAACTAGTCACGGGCTGTATGATTGGTTGTGAGAAATTGTGTGTGCATGTAGAGTGAGCATAAAGGCTTCATACCATTGTTGTTGTGGGCTGTTTTGTATTAGTCTCGCCTCATGCTAGGTCAGATAAGGATTTTTAACGATAGAGATATAATTTGCACTAGCAGTAGCCCTGCTCCGTCTATATGATTATCATGTAATATAATTTTTTTAGTATTTACGTTAATTACACTGTCTCAGAGGAGAGAAGGCGAGTTTGAGGATACTGGCACCTTGCGGTTGGGTTAGGATATTAACCTTCTTAAGCCTGTACATGTTTAATTTTGTTCTTCATCATTGACAGCGTGAAGGACTAGTGCACATCATGCAGGATTAAATTTGTGAAAACTTTAACCCCTTCTTTTATGCCAAAAGATAGTATTCGGTAGTAGTTGTTTACATTAGTGTAGATATTTAAGTTCATAGTATTAGAAGTAGTGACTGGTAGGAGATAGTTATAATTTACATTACTCTCTGAGCCATCTGAAGACCATTTCCTTGACACCCAGCATTCTCTCTCTCATATCCCACATTCTGACATTTTAGTTATTATAATTCATCTTTAACTCTGCAAAATCAGCTTAATGCTGGCCAGTTGTATTGTGCGTTAAGGTCTGATATACCCATGTATAGTTGTAAAGATAAGTGGATCACGAAGCATTGGTTGGCATTTATATTGTTTAAGTACGCGTTCTTAATTATTAGTGTTCTGCTGGATTAGATAATCTGCTAGACTAGGAGTCTGATATTATAAGGTATTGTTTTCCTATGAGTGCTGGCTGCTTTAGTTAAAAGCTGCACGACATACCTGAGAACTGGAGTGTATTGGGTAAATTCTAGTCTGTGTGCCATTGAGAATAGAGCATGCACGAATGAGGGCTTTTTGCCTATTACCATTCTGCACTGTTCTAGTCTCGATTGTTTGTCTTTGAGGTACGCCAGGAGAACGCTAATTTCGGTATTAGGTTTCTCAAGAGAGCTACCCTTCCCTATAAGTCAATTTGACGCACAGACTGAGATTTGCACTAGGCTATGCGGCATGCCATGCGCACCAGTATCTCGTATCATTGACTCTAGCTAGACTTTATCAGTCACAGTAGACATTAAGTATATTAACCTAATTACTCTTTTTATGCATACCCATTTATTATTACACAAGCATTTAGCAGCCTAGTTTGATGTATGGAGACACAAACGACTTAGGCTCTTTTTGTTGATAGGAATACTGCATTGTCGTGGCGATTATTATTGTTGTAGCGTTTAGGATATTGTTGGCCCCGACTGCATTATATATTCTGCCTTTTTGTGTGCATAGCCTGCACGAGCATTGTTCCGCTGCCTGCCTTTGTGGGTTCCATTTCCGATACGAGCATCTTTATAGCATCTAACATTTAAAGAAGATTCCTTGTTAGTGTTGAAGGACTTTAGTGCACTTTCTTTCATGCAGGAGTGCCTGACATTTATTGATTAAAGTAACGTAAACTGTAACTTCTCTTACCACCTTACTTTGCATACCATAACCAAGCACCTTCGGTTATAGGTAGTAATAGGCTGTTTTCACATAACATTAAGCCTAGAGTAGACGCACATTTATTGAGTTTGATAGCCTATTACTGCATATAGAACTCCGAGAGTATTTGTGTTCTTTGTTCACTGGGAATATACATCAGAGGTTGGATCTAGCGCTTTCCGTTGTAGCATTTATGCCATTACTAGTCCAATGAATAAGAGCCCTGATATATTTAAACCTCAGTCGTAACACTCCTTTCACACTTCTTTCGCTTTGAGAGATTCATTCATAAAACTACGATGTTAACTACGGATAAAATGCCACACATCTCCACACACCACAATATTTTGTTGCAGGACTAAGTTGGCCAACTGTACTTTACAACATTCTGACCTATAACAGTCCCACGCGCCACCACGAAATATGACTGATTGACTCGAATATATGTAATTGTTTCTAAAAGCCTGTTGTATTCACAGCTGCCAAACTGTTACGTAGTTTAAACATTCGGTATCATAAATTACAGTAGGAGTTAACGGCTGAAATAACTTGGAGGTCGTTAGTGCATACACTTGGCAGAGAAGGAAATACACTGTTTTCAGAAATGTTATATTAGGTCATGATCTGCTATCCTAAATATTGTGTTCTTTGATAATTATGTAATGTTATACGACTAATGTTACATGGTACACTATGTTATGGCATTCACTGCTTCAAGCCATTCAGAGGTACGGATATTCTGTTCTAACCCTTGTTAATATTATATAAGTGATAGCTATACATTACACAATATACTGTACAATATATACATAACACATGTAGTGGCAATTTATCACGAATATGGTTTCTGGTGGATGACCTTTTTATCTGTAAAAAACAATAGCCAACACATTATGTATGCATAATGTATAACGCACTACTAATACGTGTAACTTACTATACGAGATCACCACAGGGACTACATGAACCAAGTTTACACATACCACAAAGTTCTCAATTGTCGTACAGATGCATTATATATATATATATATATATATATATATATATATATATATATATATATATATATATATATTTATATATATATATATATATATATATATATATATATACTTAATGTGTAGTCAAACAAAAGTATCTGTTTTACTCCAACCTAATCATATCAAATACTAAGTCTGAACTTTATAACAATTCATGCTAATTAGACTGATGTAATTTGCTTCATATCCCATCCATAATGTATTGATAAATTGTCTATTTGTATCTGAAATTTGATGACTGTGAATTAACGTACGTATCATCATATTCACCACTTGATTAGTCACCTTGCAATCAATCAATAACTCCTCATAAACATTCATAAGATGAACAAACATGTTTGTCTCCACCCCAGACCTACTGGACCATTAATCATTATACAGACAGTAGGTTAAGCCAGTCAATCATTGTCTCCACCCCAGACCTACTGGACCATTAATCATTATACAGACAGTAGGTTAAGCCAGTCAATCATTGTCTCCACCCCAGACCTACTGGACCATTAATCATTATACAGACAGTAGGTTAAGCCAGTCAATCATTGTCTCCACCCCAGACCTACTGGACCATTAATCATTATACAGACAGTAGGTTAAGCCAGTCAATCATTGTCTCCACCCCAGACCTACTGGACCATTAATCATTATACAGACAGTAGGTTAAGCCAGTCAATCATTGTCTCCACCCCAGACCTACTGGACCATTAATCATTATACAGACAGTAGGTTAAGCCAGTCAATCATTGTCTCCACCCCAGACCTACTGGACCATTAATCATTATACAGACAGTAGGTTAAGCCAGTCAATCATTGTCTCCACCCCAGACCTACTGGACCATTAATCATTATACAGACAGTAGGTTAAGCCAGTCAATCATTGTCTCCACCCCAGACCTACTGGACCATTAATCATTATACAGACAGTAGGTTAAGCCAGTCAATCATTGTCTCCACCCCAGACCTACTGGACCATTAATCATTATACAGACAGTAGGTTAAGCCAGTCAATCATTGTCTCCACCCCAGACCTACTGGACCATTAATCATTATACAGACAGTAGGTTAAGCCAGTCAATCATTGTCTCCACCCCAGACCTACTGGACCATTAATCATTATACAGACAGTAGGTTAAGCCAGTCAATCATTGTCTCCACCCCAGACCTACTGGACCATTAATCATTATACAGACAGTAGGTTAAGCCAGTCAATCATTGTCTCCACCCCAGACCTACTGGACCATTAATCATTATACAGACAGTAGGTTAAGCCAGTCAATCATTGTCTCCACCCCAGACCTACTGGACCATTAATCATTATACAGACAGTAGGTTAAGCCAGTCAATCATTGTCTCCACCCCAGACCTACTGGACCATTAATCATTATACAGACAGTAGGTTAAGCCAGTCAATCATTGTCTCCACCCCAGACCTACTGGACCATTAATCATTATACAGACAGTAGGTTAAGCCAGTCAATCATTGTCTCCACCCCAGACCTACTGGACCATTAATCATTATACAGACAGTAGGTTAAGCCAGTCAATCATTGTCTCCACCCCAGACCTACTGGACCATTAATCATTATACAGACAGTAGGTTAAGCCAGTCAATCATTGTCTCCAACCCAGACCTACTAGACCATTAATCATTATACACACAGTAGGTTAAGCCAGCCAATCATTCATCCAGCCAGGCTCGGGGTTAATTACTCATCCTTCACTTTAGCACCAACCAATCAGCTGGTGAATCACTAAGTTTATAGTGTTAAATCAGACAATAAGTCAAAGAAGATATTGATTTGTTTCTGTAAGCACACTAAAGGAATTCCTGTACTTTCTCCATCTACTTGTTTTTATTTTTGTTATATCTGTTTTATGTTTGTCTTTTTGTTCGACATTTGGATAAGTATTTCCGTGTTTATGGTTACAATCTGTACTCTTTCCTGCATTTCCCGTTCTTCATAGGGTACATCTACGTCTAAATGTTCTCTCATTACAAACTCAAACCTATAGGTTAGAATAAGACTAGTATAGGTAGGTAGTTGGTATATTATTGCCTGTTAGGATAGGTTACATTAAATTGGGTGGAATTTTATTTCGCTACTCAAACTTCGTGTATGTAAATTTTAATTAAATTAGATTAAGATGATCTATTATGGCATATCTTCTATGTTCTAGCTGAGGCTTCGTTGTAAATATTCTGCATTGCATTGAGAGGGAATAAGTCAAGTGAGGGTAGAGCATGTAGATTCTACAGGAGAAGGGAAGGAGCACGAGGTTAGGAGGAGTGAGGTAAGGAGAAGAAGGAAAAAGAGGATGAGCAGGAATGGTGGAAGAACAGAGAGAGAGATAGCACAAGAGAGACTGGTAAACATCTTCACTGGGTAATGCTATCATGCACGGTCTAAAAAAAACACATAGTATTTGCATAATGGAGTTAATGTGTTTTGAACGAAAGCATTCATGTAAAGAAAGGTGAAACGGAGCTCTTGCAGTTAAAATTAAGCATAATCAGCCAAATATGTGGCTTGTTTGATTTGATTAATTGAATTATTACCAAGTATAACAGTCGATTGATTTACTATTATCTGTATATTACCATCATGTATATACTGTATTATATAAAGATAAAGGAACAGTTGACTATTCAAAGTTAGAGCATCAATATCTACATATGTATTACACATAGTATTCAAGTATTAAATGATCACACACATTAATGGACATAATATATAGTTTCAAAATGTGTAATATACAAAGGAGTACAAAGGAAATCAAGCAACAACAGATCTAGTGACCCTTCTAGGTTGCTTGTCCTCCAAAACACTGAGGATCAAGTGTCCAAACAGTGGTTTACAGTGGGTAAGGGAACATTGGAAAGGGAATTACTGCCCTGGAACTAATGTCCGTGGCAGGATTAGGAAGTTAGTAGGGGACAGATGGGTTAGTAACTGAGGGGGGGATAAAATAAAGTTATTCATTTACAAACGCAGTCAGTCGCGGGTTTGATGCGAGATATTTGTCTAGGCTGAGTTTAAATGAATTAACGGTGATGCAGTCTATAACTTTTTGGGGAAGCCCATTCCACAAGTTGACAACTCGGTTGAAGAAGAAATTCTTAGATTAGTGTGAGTTAAAAGATTTACCAATAATTTTGCAACCGTTTCCCCGCGTGTAATTAGATTGGTCGATAGTGAAGTACTTACTACAGTTCATATTGTCGATGCCTTTGATTATTTTGAACACTTGAATTAAGTCACCTCTTAATCTTCGCTGGGTTAAAGGAAATAGATTTAATTCTCTAAGACGCTCTTCGTATGGTTTGTTCTTTAGGCTAGGTATCATTTTGGTAATTCTACGTTGAACTCGTTCTAGCTTGTTTATATCTTTTTGGTAATAACGGCACCAGGATTGAACACAGTATTCCAGAAGAGGGCGGACTAAGGAATTGTAAAGGGTTAGGATAACTTCTTTGGATTTATGCTCAAATGACCTGCCTATAAAGCCAATTATTTTGTTTGCCTTCTTAACAACTTCTGAACATTGTTGACTTGGTTTTAGGTTACTCGATATTGTTACTCCCAGATCGGTTTCTCTGTTTACATTCTTAAGCTGAGTGCCATTCATCGAATAGTTTGCTTTCTCATTTAGGTATCCGATATGTAGTACTTTACATTTATCCGCATTGAAACTCATTTGCCAAATTTGAGCCCAACATGACAATTTATCTAGATTGTGTTGCATATCGTCAACTTGTTCTTTTGAGAGTACGCTATTTGCAATTTTTGTATCGTCAGCAAATTTTGAGATTGTACAGGTGAGACCCTCATCTATGTCGTTGATGTAAATTAGAAAGAGAATTGGTCCTAGTACCGATCCCTGGGGTACCCCGCTACTTACATTGGTCCATTTAGATGCCTTACCGTTTATGACTACTCTTTGCTTTCTGTCGCTGAGCCAAGTTTCTATCCATTTCAACACACCGTCTTGTATTCCATGCGCTTTTAGTTTTAGCAGTAAACGTTTGTGGGGAACTTTGTCAAAGGCCTTTTGAAAATCAAGGTATATAATATCTACAGCTTTACTCTCATCGTAGAGGTTGAGGATATCGTGGAAGAAGTCTAAGAGGTTTGTTAAACAGGAACGTTTTTTTACGAAAGCCGTGTTGAGTATCTTTAAGTATGTTATTTTCCTCTAAGTGATTTACGAGTCTGTCTCGTATGACCGTTTCTAGCATTTTACATACAACTGAGGTTAAGCTAATTGGACGATAGTTACTGGGTAGGGATTTGCTGCCTTTTTTTAATATCGGTGTTACGTTGGCTAGCTTCCACTGATCGGGCATAGTTCCAGACTGCAAGGATTTATTGAATAGTAATGTTAGTGGTTTAGAGAGCTCATCCTTAGCTTCCTTTAGAACTCTAGGCGAGATTATATCGGGTCCAGGCGTTTTATTTACCTTGAGTTTATCTAAACAATTCAATACTTCTCTCTCTGTAACGGTGATATTGCTTAGAACATCTGAATTATCAATCTGAATCGGCGATGGTGTAGGGATTTCACTGAGGTCTTCTGTTTTAAAAACTGATGCAAAGAAGGTATTGAGGGCATTACTCATTTGTACTTCGTCTTTGGTGTATTCTCCATTTTCATCGACTAACGGTCCAACAGTTGAAGTAACTACTTTTTTCTTTCTGATATAACTATAGAATTCTTTCGGGTTTGTTTTACTTTGATTCGCAATATGTAACTCTAAGGTCTTTTTACTTTGCTTAATTAACTTTTGGCTTTGCGTCGTAGCTCTACAAATTTCAGCCGTTCTTCGTCATTTTGTGAGGATTTTAATCTATCATTAGCAAATTTTTTAGCAAGCAGGCAGTTTTGAAATATCTTTATTCCACCATTTGGGCTTATTATTATGGCCTGGACGCCGTATATTCGATGGTATGCAGTCTTGCACTGCTTTTAGGTAAGTGGCTTCAAATAACTTCCAAGATGTATTTATGTCGTTATTGTGAATTAAAAAGCTCCAGTCAGTTTCTTTAAACATAGCTCTAAGTATATGGAAGTTTGCTTTCTTGAAATTAGGGACTTTTTCGATGCTACTATTTGGTTCGTTACTAGTAAACTTTAAAGTGAAAGTTATCGTACGATGGTCGCTGTTACTGAATTCATCACCAACATTCAAATTCTCTATTAATTCTTCTTTTGTTGCAAGTACAATGTCAAGAACGTTATTACCACGGGTCGGTGTTCGAACAAATTGATAAAGCGAACTCTCTTGCAAGTTCGTATACAAGTCATGTCCGGAGTGTGAAGTAAGAGTATCGCCCCACTTGGTCACAGGTAAATTAAAGTCGCCAAAAATGACGGTATCTTGTGAGTTACTTTCATCTGCAATTTGTTCGTAAATTTCTCGGTCAGTTTGCACTGATTGAGCTGGAGGTCTGTATATTAATGCAAGTATTATTTTTGTACCTTTATTATTCTTTATTAGCACAAAAGATGCGTCGACGTTCACAATTTGAGGTTTTGACATGAGGGTAGGGTTAAGACTTTCTTTGATATAAAGTAAAATGCCACCTCCATTTCGATTTATTCGGCTTTTCTCAAACATTACATAACCGGGAAGTGAATACTCTGCTAAAAGTCTCTTATCTTCTGTATTGAGCCAAGATTCTGTTATGCCAATCACATCATAATTTTCTGTAAACACTAGCTCCTCTAAATCTGAAAATTTATTGCGTATGCTACGAGCGTTTGCATAGAAAACCTTTAAATTTGTTATTTTAGAACTCACAGAACGCTCTTTAATAATATTTTTGGTTCTTGTCGGATCTACATTTATGTTCATGGCTGTCCTCGGTCCTCGCTGTCTTCGGTCCTTATTGCTGGTGGTCCTCGGTTGCCTCTGTTTTTTTCTTGGCGTTGGATGATTTATGTCACTGCTGCTTCTTCTCGGATGGCGTTTTTTTTATCCATGGCTGCGGACTGCTTCGTGTAGGAGACGACCCATGCGTGCTGAACCCACAGGGTTTAGATATACATATTATGCAGAATATATATTTTGTCTTTGAACGTATACTAGTAATACTAGTATACTAGTATACTAGTATACTAGAACTAGTTAGGCCTATATTGAAGTTATTTCCAAATCAATTATGCTTATCACTTGTAATTTGAAATGTTCTTGCACTTCGAGTCACTATAAAAAGAAAATACATAAATTCATATATACAAACTTATTTTGTAAAACTCCTCGCCACTATATTCTGATGGAGCTCATATACATAACATTTGTACTTCATAATGATATATGATTCTTACAATGTTCTATAGCCTACGTGAAACTCGAGGATAATTATCTTATCACCCGTCCGATTTTCTAGTAATAAACATTGGATGATTGGAATTGCATATTTACTCAATACCTAAGCTCAGTATTTTTGGATATTTTGTAATCTAGTAATTACCACGCGCTAATTAACTTGCACATGCATTTTTATTATGCGAGAAAGAAATACTGTGTGTTGTTGGGTTCTTATTTTCAATCGGTTATTTTCGCGATATATTCGGCGAAAATATATTGTGATGCCAAGAGTAGGATACGTGCATTATATTATTTAACTATCATAAACTTTCGAAAACAAAACATCTTTCTTATCTTACTAACTCCTGGTCATCCTCCATTCGGGACTTCGGTGAAACTGTTGCACTAGACATAAAAGGCCTTCGATAGAGTCTGGCACAAATCCCTCATTTATAAACTACCTTCCTTCGGATTCTATCCTTCCATCTGCGCCTTTGTCTATAATTTCCTTTCCGGCCATTCCATAGCTGCGCAGCGGTCGTGGATGGCCACCGTTCATTTCCTCAACCTATCAACTCCAGTGTTCCTCAGGGTTCTCTCCTATCTCCAATTATCTTCCTATTATTCATTAACGACCTTCTCAACTATACCTCCAGCCCCATACACTCCATTGCTGACGACTCTACATTACACTATTCAACTAGCCTTCTACAAAATCATTCACAGCAGGAACTCCAAAACTCACGTAAGTCCATAAAACACCTATCTTCTGATCTCTCTACTATCTCTAATTGGGGCAGAGAAAACCTTGTTACTTTCAATGCTTCCAAAACACAATTTCTCCATCTGTCTATTCGTCACCCCCTTCCAGAAAACTATGACTTACTCTTCAACACCATACAAATTAACCTTTCATCTTCTCTCAATATTCTAGGTGTCTCTTTTTCCTCTGACCTCTCTTGGAAAAATCATATTACCACTGTTGCTAAAACAGATACCCATAAGCTTTGTGTACTCAACTGCCTCCAGGGGTTCTTTACCCAAGCGCCGCTTTTTGCTCTGTACAGGGGCATAGTGCGCCCATGTATTGAGTATTGTTCACACGTATGGGGGGGGGGGGGGATCCTCTCACACAGCACTTCTAGACAAAGTAGACAAAAAAGCCTTCAGTCTAATCAACTCACGTCCATTCACCAATTCACTGCAGTCTATCTCTCTTCGCCGCAATGATGCATCTCTCTCACTATTCTACCGTGATTACAATAATCAGTGTTCCAAAGAGCTCTCTGAGTGTATACAACCCCCTCTTCGTAGAGCACGTTGCACCCGTCTTGTAACTCAATCCCACCCCTGCTCTGTGCAACTCTCCAACCCTAGAAACGTTGTTCTCAATCTTTCTTCTATTCAACAGCTGAACTCTGAAACTCTCTCTCAGATTTAGTCTTTCCCTCTTCCTATTTTGGCTCCAACGTCCAGTGAGTTTGGCCCTGTCGCTCTTTCAACTCTTGGGGAGGCACTTGCCACAGGCAGTTCTGCCTTTTCTCACTTTCACTCACATAGACAAAACATTCTATATCGAATGCAGATTTGCTTCTCACTGCATTTGAGTGAAGTGGAAGGACAGAGAGGAAGAGGTACACCGAGAGAGAAAGGTGGAAGGATGGAGTCGAGAAGTATATGCGTGAAAGAGGTGTTGGATGGGAAGAGGGGTGTCGACTGACTGGGAACAGAGGTGCATGGGTGCAATTCATTCGTGGCCATCCCTTCGGGGATCATGACGTCTGGCAATAGACGTTAACTATTCTTACACAAATATTATTCATTTATTCTTGCACATGCCATCTATACACATATACGTGAGTGTCTTAAATCAAGTCACACATCCACGATATGTAAACATGTTGCATGGATAAAAACTCGCTAAATCTACAAGTTATAGAAAGCACACACTATTCTGAACTCCACTGATCTGTTGGAGTCATTCTCAGTCACACGGAACCTTTGTCAACCCGGGGCTTTAATCTCTTAATTGTCATGGTGTGCATGGTGATTCATCCATGTCATCCATGTATATTATTTACTGTGTTCCTTCTCCTTACATAATAGCATAATTCACTTCCTGCTAGTGTTTCTACTTAGGTCATTGTTGTTGTTTGTTTACTGAAATTGATTTTACTTGTTCTTCTCTATTGCCCATTAACATGTTAATATATTTTCTTGCTACTCTATTTGTCTTCCGCTTTTAGCCAAATCAACTTAAGTACTGTATGTTACTCCATTGTTTGCATTTTATACAAACGACGTAAGACACATACTTTCAGAACATATTACATCGATAATTAAACCTACCCCGGTGCAGAACGGGAAAAACAAAATGTAATCATATTCTCCTCCCGGCAACCATGAGGGTATCGTGACATTAATATTTGGTTTAGCTCACGTGATTTATATAAATAAATGTTTCTGCCCCCTCCAAGACTCGAACCAAGGTCTATTTGATTGATATTCCACGTGTATATATATTCAGCTATCGTAGCGATACCAGTTAGACAACCTTTCACTATAACTAGAATAAAAGGAAAGTCCATCGTGGGGGTCATTTTACATTCCATGCCACGACGTAAAACCGGTACTTTTAGAGAAAAGTAACATTATGTTTACACCAATATATCTTAATACAAGTCTCCTCCTGGTAAGCATGAGTTAAACCAATATGTAGTTTATGGTATATTTATAGGCTATATTTATCTGAAAACACAACAAATCTTTACCTCTCAGTAGATGTGACAATACACCTACCATATGAACAACACAAATAAGTTCTTATAACCTCATTTTAATCACATGTTTTCCCTACCACTTCAACATTGACATTTCTCTACACATTTTTCTCTCTACTTTTCTCCCTCTGATATTTGTACGTGACTCGTTTAGGAAGGAGGGGCCATCTACGTTGCCTTTTTCACCTACAATTTGAGTTTGTTCTCATGTCTCGCATATGCTCGTTTTCTAAAATATCTTCCATGTCATTTGTTAATTAGGATTCTATATATAGGCAATTGTCGTGCGTATGAGTATGCATTGCTTTATAAACCTCTTATACTACTTTCATTTGTGTTTAGGGATTCCACTGACATTTGCATAATATACTATTTATATGAAAAAGAAGTAAAGTTTTTCTCTCTCCAGACTGGATTATTGCAAAGGATTATACCGAGGTAATGGAGGGGTTCCATGTCATATCAACCAGTAGACCATTTCAACCATGGAGGTAGTTTCGCCCTTTCAATCGGTTGAGGTCAGTGTTGTTTGGTTGTGGCTGACTGTAGATGATTTCGTTTATCTTGGGAGGTATCTCTAGGTATTATCTTGGGAGGTATCTCTAGGTATTATCTTGGGAGGTATCTCTAGGTATTAGTGGATATTAAATAACCTCAATCAACCCTCTAATTCCAACATACTCCTCCTAACTTTAATTATGACGTCAGAAAGTAGCTCACTATGAAAGGTTGTGCGTCGTCTAGGTTTAATATTAGGACCCCATCCCAAGCGGCGAGTGGGATGAACCCGCCTTTTAACTCAGTCCCACTCCTACTCTGTCCGACTCTCTAACCCAAGCATTAGCTAATTTTCCCAGTATTTCTTCTTCTCAATAATACATAACTTACACGCTCTAACCATTACACCATCAAGACAGGTATATATATGGCACATAACCACGATTGATAGTTCTTCTTCTCAATAATACATAACTTACACGCTCTAACCATTACACCATCAAGACAGTTATATATATGGCACATAACCACGATTGATATCCATTTATCGAATACTGGATATTCATCTAATCATGTACTGTACCCAAATGCACTATGAATAACCTATGTAGAGCATTTATCTTCATTGAATTATGTCCCCTCCTTTTTATGTCGAATATCATTTAGACATTCTTGTTATTGCATCAACCAATCTATGTCTCTGCCCATGCAAGAGTACGCATAAACAATCAATCAAATAGTAGTAGTTGTTGTTGTTGCTGTTCCCCAGGCTGCCTGGCCGAACAGCCCCAAGGCCCCATACAAGGCCAAGGCCATAATCGAGCGCCCCCACAGAACCCTCCCTGCCTACCACAATAAAGCCTGGGTGACCTAAGCCACTCCATGGCGGGGAGCTGAGTAGTACAAAGGAGTACAAAGGAAATCAAGCAACAACAGGTCTAGTGACACTTCTAGGCTGCTTGTCCTCCAAAACACGGAGGATCAAGTGTCCAAACAGTGGTTTAGAGTGGGTAAGGGAACTACTGCCCTGGAACTAATGTCCGTGGCAGGATTAGGAAGTTAGTAGGGGACAGATGGGTTAGTAACTGAGGGGAGGATAAAATAAAGTTTTTATTTACAAACGCAGTCAGTCGCGGGTTTGATGTGAGATATTTGTCTAGGCGAAGTTTAAATGAATCAACGGTGCTGCAGTCTATAACATCTCGGGGAAGCCCTCGGGGAGGGTGCGGAAACGCCCGGGAAACCAAAGCCCCACCCAAGGCCCTGTCCTCTCATCAATTATGAAGAGAAAGTGGAGGGGCAAAGGAAAAATTTGACGGTTTGGCTTCCAATCTGCCAACCTCTAGGTTGGAAGATTGGAAGGTCAATCCACGGAAGAGACACAGTCACTTGAGATCTAGTAAATATATAAGTAAAAGGAACAGTCAGAGTAAGCTATGGGTATGGCAGAGATCGCTCAGTTCTCACTCTGATAGACCAGCCCATCACCACATGACTAGAACCCATACCTCTCAGCATTAGCTAGGAAAGGCCCTAGATAGTAGTAGTTGCATAAATTGTATATTACTGGAAAGAACAAATAATATACCGGTATATATATTATATATGTTAACAAAAGTGCCTGTTATTCCCTGTGAGAACATACTTAGTATATTTCCATTATAAACGTTTAAACTGTATCCTCATTAATATGATAATCAGTTTGCAAAAAAACTCCCCAGGCAGAATTATTTCGTCTAATTAAAGTGTCTGTTTATCCTGTGGCGAGAATAAAGTGCCCAAGATAATTGTGTGCTACCAGCTTAATATTCATAATATATATTTTTGGACTACATTAACAACACGTAAATAACCAAGCTTTCGATAATCAATCTCTCTATCTCTCTCTCTCTCTATATATATATATTGTTACGTATCTTGATCCTCAAGTAGTTAACTTGATGAAACTAGATAGCACAGAGATATATATTAAGGTATCAGTCAGCTGAAGGCAAAACGAAAGTAAAATCTAATACAATTATTTCCTGTTGTTGCTTCCTTTCCCTTTGGATCTTAGGACTTGGTATCCCTTATTGACTGATACTCTTTCATTATGGAAAACTACTGAAACTAATTAAAGTCATGTAGTATTTATAAAGAATTATTATTTAACCGAAGCTTAGTAGGCTATGGTTATGAACCGAATAAGTTATATCTAAAGAAGGACTATTAATTATATATCAAGTCTTGAAAGATAAATATTAAGGTAAGAATATTTCTATCTCTTACCCTTTTTGAAATGAATAGCTAGTTTTCTTATATGTCCTTTTATTTATATTTAATGTAGTTTTAATGTAGTTATTATTCTTGGTTCTTGTCTTACGTTAATAGTATTATATTATTATTATCAGGATTAATATCAAAGTCACATAAAAAGTTAGATATATATTTAATAATTAGATAAATGTATTTCTTAACCACGTAACATTGAGGTTTGATTATGAGTAAATTAAGTTACAGGATCGCTTCATAGATTCGATTCAGGTCTCACTCAAATAATATGAAAAGCAAAAATAATATTTTGAAGCTAAAAGAATGTTCTTCAGCTTAGGAAATCACTAGAAGTAACATTAAAACAGCCATGTTAGTCTAAGGCGATATTACTAATATGAGACAATAGTATCACCGTTCTTGTTCTTACCAGCAATGTAAGCTTAATTAACACCTTACGAGCGGCCTATGCGGTTTATTTATATGTACCGCCCAGCGGGGTGTTTTTAGCCAAAATAGGGCTGTTTACGTGATCATTTTCATGCCTAAATAAGACCCAGAACGTAAAACAAGTACCTATCCCTGAAAGGGCATAAACAGAGCTTTCGAATGACACCATAACGATCCTTTTATGATGGCTAGTTTTCTTGCAATAACCGTGCAACGCGAGTGCAAAAAGCATGTAATTAGCCACTTTCCCGATACAATTCCTTATATAGCGAGTGAGAGAGGGAGGAGGGAGCTGGGATTCGTGTCAGTATGTTCGCCGCGGTGGTCTGGAGCAGTCATACGCTCGCTACTCTCCTGCCACCACTTGTCTCTCTCTCTCAGCAACATTACGTGCTGAAATTGCCACTCGAGTTATGTCGAGCGCCGCCACATAGTCCAGCTTTATTTAACTCGACTTATGTGGTGAGCCGCTAATTAAGGGTTAAAAGAAAATTAAAGAACTCGCAAGTATTAATATAAAACAATAGTATTACTTTTATCATAACCCAATTACTTGAAGAGTTGCTTTAGTCCACAAGTCAGTCAACTAAAATAGTTAAGTACATAATAGTAGCGTTAACGTTAATTCCCAATCACATATCTCACTAACCAACATAACGTAAGTGTTTTAAATGAGACTGATTTGAATGCCCACTACACGGGTCTTATATACTATGCAATGATGGTGTAGGAACGAATCAGGAGGCGGGGGATGGTGCGCGCCCCAATCACAGCTCCTCTAGTTGCTTAGCAGGTGCGTGGTCCAATGGCGTTGATTGGCGTCGATCATCGTCATAGCGTCGGGTCATCGAAGTATTTTGCAGGGTCCCATATGACGTATGCAGGTGTGAAGGCTTGGTTGCTGGTATGCAGACGAGCTGGTTTCCCACTCGCTGGTCTGCTTCGCCGCCTGGGTAATTCGGCACTCCTTCAACTCTTAATTCTAACTCATAATTAACATACAGGGCTCCGTATGTCAGACCTCCCCCCTAGAAAAGAGTTTAAGGAGTATAGTACATAATATACATAATACATAAATAGATTCACCACCAGATTGGCAACAGCAAGATTATAATGAGGATATAAAAAGGATATCACCCAAAGTAGGCAACGTCTCCAGGTACCACATCAGAACATAGCCGGAACGTAGCTGGAGCGTTATTCGAACTGCAAGGCATTATCTCACAGCTGAAGGCTTGAAAGCGCACTACTAAAGCATGATATTTACCTCACTACAAGGGAGAGCTAATTGCCAAAATCCTCTCATTAAGTTAATCTTACTGCTGTATGAGGCCAACCTGGTAAATGCAATCTTTAATAGATACGTGATAGGCAATTGGCTAGCACGTTCTGGACCCCTTAATATGTTAACATCCAGGGAGTATTCCTGTAGCAACAAACTCCACCTGGTCAGTCGTTGGTTTTTATTTTGGAACTTATGCAAACATTTTAAGGGGTGATAGTCAGTACACACAGTGATGGCACCAGAGGCAGATTGCACATAGACAGCAAAGTATTGAAGGGATAAAATTAATGCTAACAGCTCCTTCTCAATGACTGAATAGTTACGTTGAGCAGAATTTAATTTTTTACTAAAATAGCACATAGGATGCAATACTTCACAGTCGTCTTCCTGTAGCAATACTGCACCAACCCCGGTATTGCTCGCATCCACTGCTAGGGAAAAAGATCTGTTAAAATCAGGAGCTCGGAGTACAGGATAATTTGATAAAATATATTTGGTAGCATTAAAGGCCTCCTCACATTCGGAGGACCACTAAAACTTCACATCCTTACGGAGAAGATCTGTCAGGGGAGCTGTTAACCTAGAAAAGTTTAAGATGAAACGCCTATAATAACCAATCATTCCTAGGTACCTTTGGATATGTTTCTTAGTGTTAGGAGTTGGGAATTCTAGAATAGACTCTACCTTTGCTTGAGGAGGTGCAACCTGCCCCTGACCTACCGTATATCCTAGATACTGGACCGTACTCTTTACAAAGGTGCATTTCTTAAGATTAACCACCAGATTGGCATCAGCAAGATTTAAGAACAGCAATCTAAGTTGGTAAAGATGCTCCTCCCATGACTGTGAAAAGATAAGATATCATCGATGTAGACAACACATCCAGGTACCCCTTCAGTCACCAAATTCATGAGGCGCTGGAATGTAGCTGGAGCGTTTTTCAAGCCGTAGGGCATTACGTTACAGCAGAAGGCTTGATTATTGACTACAAAGCATGATATTTCCCTCGCTCTAGGGGTGAGAGCTACTTGCCAATATCCCTTCATTAAGTCAATCTTGCGGATATAGGTGGCTGTACCAATCTGGTCAATGCAGTCGTCAATCCGTGGCAGTGGGTAGGTATCGTTCTTTGTGACAGCATTAACTTGCCTATAGTCCATACATAACCTATGGCTCCCGTCTGGCTTTGGCACAAGTATGACCGGACTACTATCTATCTATCTATCTATCTATCTATCTATCTATTGCCTGACGCCGTGATCCCCGAAGGGGTGGCCACGAACGAACCGCCCCCATGCACCTCTGTCCCCAGTCAGTCGACGCCCCTCCCCCCAACCAGCACCACCTTCGTTCATGTACTTCCTCACTCCATCCTTCCACCTCATATTCGGTCTACCTCTCCCCCTCTGTCCCTCCACCTCGCTCTCATACACCCTCTTAGTCATTCTCTCGCTTTCCATACGTTCCATATGGCCGAACCATCTCAAGTTGTTCCTTTTCACACTTTCCAAGCACATCTAACCTCCACACCACACCTCCTTCTTACTTCCTCATTAGTCTGTCTATCCCTCCATGTAACTCTGCACGCACTCCTTAAGTAATTCATTTCCACTGCTCTCACTCTTGGTCTGAGTCTCTCAACCAACGTCCATGCTTCGCTTCCGTAAGTCAGTGTCGGGATTACCACACTGTCATGCAAGGACTTCTTCACTTCCATACTGACCACCCTATTTCTTGTTACTGCTTTTAGCGTTCCTACAACCCTCTTCCCCTGTTGTACCCTCTCCCGCACCTCTTCATCCATAGTCCCATCTTTACTCAACACACTGCCCAGATACTTAAAAGAGTTGACGATCTCCATAGCCTGACCGTTCAGCTTCACCTCACACTCTGTGACTTCACCCCTTTCGAAGACCATAACCTTGCTCTTCCCCGTATTTACCTTCAAATTCCGTTTTTCGCACACTGTTCCAAACTCATTTACCAGACCCTGCAACTCCCATTCATTATCACTCATCAGAACTGTATCATCCGCAAACAGCAGTATAGGTAGCTTCCACTCAATTCCCTCCCTTTTCAGCGATACACCAACATCCACTGCTCTTGATAGTATTTCTTTCATAACTCCATCCATATATACAGTAAACAACCACGGGGACATCACACAACCCTGTTTCAAACCAACATTCAGGTCAAAGAACTCGCTCTGCTCACTCTCCACACGTACTGCCGCCTTTGCACCCTCATACATGCTCTTCACTGCTTTCAGCAACTTGCCCTCTACTCCGTATATTCTAAGTACTTTCCACAAACCTTCTCTATCCACTCTGTCATAGGCCTTCTCCAAGTCCATAAAGGCAACATACACCTTTTGTTTCTTCTCCAGATACTTCTCCACAACACAATTCAGGGTAAAAATCTGATCTACACATCCTCTTCCCTTCCTAAAACCTCCCTGCTCGTCGCCTATCCATTTCTCCGTTCTCACTCTCACTCTCTCAATCACTACCCTACTGTATACCTTCCCTACTACGCTTAGAAGACATATTCCTCGGTGGTTACCACACACTCCTCTTTCCCCTTTGCCCTTATATAGGGGGACTATTATGCCAGTCTTCCAGTCATCGGGTGCACTCCCCTTCTCCCATGCTAGTTTGCACATTTTCCATACCCATTCTATCACTATCTCACCACCATACCTCAACATTTCCCCACACACTCCATCTGTTCCTGGTGCTTTCCCCAACTTCACTCTTTTCATGGCTTCCCACACTTCTGACCTCCTGATCCCCACCTCCTCCTCCACTACTTCTCTTCTTCTTACTCCCATACCATATCCAGCTATGTTTGCTGGCTCTTCATTCCTTTCATTTAGCAACTCACTGAAGTACTCCCTCCATCTTTCGACTCTCTCTTGCTTCTCGGCTAGCATTCTCCCATTCTTATCTTTCACACCCTTACTGTTTCCCTTGCTACCTTCCCTAACTTTCTTGACTTCTTTCCAGAACAGTTTCTTACTCTCCCTCCATTTTACACTCAGATTCCTTCCAAATTCCTCATCTACTCTTCTCTTACTTTCCTTCACTACTCTCTTCACCACCCTCTTACTCTCCACGTACCTCGCTCGTTTCTGTCTCTCGGAATCTTCATTCCCTCTGCTACCCAACCACTCTCTATATGCTTTCTTCTTTTCTTCCACCGGACTACTCCACTGGCTTAAGGCCCTAGTGATCAGCTCGTTTTACAACATGAAGTCAAGCTCGACCTGCAATATACTCCTGCGTTGTGGTGAGACACGGTAGGGGGATAGTTTAATGGGTGTTGCATCCCCTACGTCGATGTCGTGCACGGCCAAAGAAGTGAGCCTTGGAGTATCACGGAACACACTGGGAGACTGAGACAAAACAGAGATTAGTTGGTTAGCTTGATCAGAGGGAAGATGACATAGTTTAGATGGTAATTCCCCCCAAGCTACTGAGTTATACTTAAAGTTGGATTGGCTACATGACATGTCAAAGTCTGCATGGATACCTTCAGGCTCTGGAACAGTCTGTTGCGGGTCAGTAAGAGAACTGAAGACTTCGTCTGCACCAGGCTGTCCACAGGTCCTGACATTCACTGCCACAGTGGGAGAATCTGGAGGAGAGGAATCAGGGGACCTATGGTAGGGTTTCAACATATTTATATGGAATACGTGCGTGGGCTTTCTCCTGTCTGGGGTAGTTACTAGATAATCGGTAATGCTCACCCTCTGAATGATCTTATATGGGCCCCTGAACTTGGCAGATAAAGGTTGGCCAAAAAGGGGGAGCAGGACCAAAACCTCATCATCGGGCTGAAACTCCCTCCCTCTCACGGGCTTTTCTGTCATACCAGTTCTTCATGGAGCTTTTAGCCACTGTCAAGTTTTGAGCTGCAAACTCACATGAGGATCTCAGCCGGGTTTTGAAGTCTGAAACATACTTGAGGAGGTTTTGGTTCCCCTCCTGGCCAACTAGGCGCCTATATCCTGCAATAGTTGCAAAGGACCTCTTACCTGGTGACCGAAAACTAGCTCATTAGGGGAAAAACCCAGGGATTCAGTTGGAACCTCACGAGTAGCAAATAAAAGAAAAGGTAACCCCTTATCCCACTCAACTCCGGTCTCTGTACAATATTTACGCAACATGGCTTTCAAAGTTTGATGAAACCGTTCGAGAACCACTTGACTCTCTGGGTGGTAGGTGCTCGACTTAACATGCTCGATACCCAACTCCTTCAGGGACTGCTGAAAAATGTTAGAGGTAAAATTAGTTCCTTGATCACTTTGCACCTCATCGGGGAAACCCATTCTGGTGAAGAATTTGAGCAGTTCCTTGATGACAGTTGGAGCAGAGGTAGTCCTTAAGGGTATAGCCTCTGGGTAGCGAGTTGCCATGTCCATAATAGTTAATAAATAAAATTTAATGTTACCTTGGGAAGTCTTAGGCAATGGGCCTACAATGTCCACTACCACCCGAGTAAAAGGATTCTCGAAGACGGGCAAGGGCACCAGAGGATGTACAGGCACCTTCTGATTGGGTTTTCCTGTCATCTGGCAATTGTGACACACTCTACAAAACTCCACTATTTCTGCACGCATTCCTGGCCAGTGAAAGTGGGCTCTGATTCTGTCTAGAGTTTTTCTCACACCTAGGTGTCCTGCCAATGGTATACAATGTGCCATTTCCAAGATATCTCTACGACAAGGTTTGGGGACTACTACTTGATGGACGTCCCAGGCCCCGTCATCGATTGGTCTGGATGGCTGTCTCCATCTACGCCACAATACTCCTTCTTTGAGGTACAAACATTCACCACCCTCCTTCTCACATTCCTCTTCACTCACGGCCCTGGCAGCTAACTCTTTGCATTCTCTATCATCTCTCTGTAGCTCTACCAGGCCACTAGGACAATTTGGAGGGGTTTCATGGTCATCGTTAGGGTCAAGATGAGCCATAAAGGTGTCAGATAAATCCACCTCTGTCACATCATCAGGCACAGTTGGAGCATCATTCACACTCTCATCATCCCTTTCATCAACTCTTACATTCGGTACATTTCTGTCTGAGGGAATTGCTACTTGAGACATAGAACGTGTGACAGCACACACAGGGAAAACGGTTGGCATCTCCTTTTCGAGCTCACCGTTTTATTTATTTATTTATTTTATTTTTTTATGTGATTGAGGGAGGCAAAAGGCATAACTGCCTATAGCGAATGCCTCCCCATAGTTAAAAGAGTGACAGGGACGTTCGAGCCAAAATGCCTGGACACACGGAGTTTGAAGCAATTTAAGTCATAGGAAGAGGGAAAGACTGATTCTGGGAGAGAGTTCCAGAGCTCAGCTGTTGAGTAGAAGAAAGTTTGAGAGTAACGTTTCACTCTTGGGTTGGAGAGTTGCACAGAGTAGGGGTGGGATTGAGTTGCAAGACGGGTACCACGTGCCCTACGTAAAGGAGGTGGTATGCACTGGGATAGCTCTGAGGAACACTGATTATTATAGTAGCGATAGAATAGCGAGAGAGATGCAACATTGCGGCGGAGAGAGAGAGAGATTGCAGAGAGTTGGTGAGTGGACGGGAGTTAATGATACGAAAGGCCTTCCTTTCATCTTTGTCTAGGAGAGCGGTGTGAGAGGAACCTCCCCACACATGTGAACAATACTCAATACAAGGGCGCACTATGCCCCTGTACAGAGCAAGAAGCTGTGCAGGGGAAAAGAACCCCCTAAGGCGGTTGAGCACACCCAGCTTCTGGGAGGCTGCCTTAGCAAGACTGGTAATATGGTCCTTCCAAATAAGAGCAGAAGAAAAAGAGACACCAAGAATATTGAGAGAAGATGAAGGGTTGATTTTTGTATTGCTGAAGAATAAGGGATAGTCCGCTGGGAGATCCTGACGGGTAGATAGATGGAGAAATTGGGTTTTGGAAGCATTAAAGTTAACAAGGTTTTCTCTGCCCCAATTGGAAAATAGTATTTAGGTCAGAATTTAAGAGTTCTATGGCTTCATTACGTTTGTCGTTGAGGGATTGCTGGCTGGGGCGTTCTGAAAACTAATTGAGTAGTGTAAGGTTGAGTCGTCTGCGTATGAATGGATGGGAATTAAGGTACAGTTTAGTGGCTCGTTAACAGGGAAAGTGACAAAATGGGGTCTGGTCGGACCTTCTCACCTGCTACATCATTCCCCAAAAGGAGTGTTACCCCGGGAACAGGGATATCTTGGGACCTACACAAAGCTATGGTGGCCTCACCCTGTAGTAACTCACATTCAATTTCGCCTTTTACCAAGTAAGCATAAAATTGGCCTCCAGCACCTCTTATTATAACTGGTTCGCCAGGTGGGCACTCAATGTAAGGATTCACCATGAGGGTGCTAGTAGAACCTGTGTCTCTCAGAATGTTTACCTCATGCATGCAAACCATTTAATCTCACATTGCCAGATGAAATAAAGGGACGGTAACTGTCCTGCACTGATGGTGAAATTATTATTGGCTTAACCCTAGTGGGTTGCACCACGTATGCTAGTACACCCCTGTCTAGATGGTTTACGTTAGCTGCAAGGTACTCCTTCTGTCGGGAGTCCTGTATTAAAGGAATTTTTGGTGCTAGGTACTCCTTCTGTCGGGAGTCCTGCATTAAAGGAACTTTTGGTGCTAGGTACTCCTTCTGTCGGGAGTCCTGCATTAAAGGCACATATGGAGTTTGAGATGCGGCGGCAACTGTCTGCCCCGATCTCTCGGTTTTCTCCTTGGCCCAGCACTGATAAGCTAGGAGGCCTCGTCTTGCCACAAAAAGTACATACTTTAGGGGATACTGGAACATTCCCTCTTTAGCATTACTATTACTTTGGGGCCCCCCCTCTGTTACCATTGCCCTGAGTCACATTTTTAGTTGGGGGAACAATTATATTTTGGCTAGCTGGGTAGACGTTACAGGCTTGTGACTGGGTCAGTCAGATTTGTGATTGGGATACTTAAAATTAGAACTAGAATTATCGTAGGGCTTCTTTCCACGAAATTTGTTGTTGAGCACGTATGTGTCAGCCATGTCAGCGGCGTCGGCAAGACAATCTACCTTTTTCCCCCTCAAATGATAGGCTACAGAAGAATCAATTTTCCATAGGAAATTTTCTAACAGGACCAACTCCTTCAGATCGTTGTAGCTTGTGACATTCTTACTCTTGACCCAATGATTAAAAGTTTTAGTCATTGTCCTGGCAATACCTTATGGGTTTCTTCTACTTTCTTCTGGTTTTTACGGAAAGATTGCCTGTAAGCCCTAGGCTGTAATTGATAGTTTTTTAGGATAGCTTCTTTGAGATTGTCATAATCCTGCCTAACCTCTGCTACTTCTGATAATACGTGGCTCGAGCCTGCCCTGTCAAAACGGTTTGTAACATAAAAGGCCATTGATCTCTTGTCCACTTCATACCTCCAGCAACTTCCTCAAACAAAACAAAGAAATCCTGCACATTATCATCAGTGAAAGGTGGAATGACACTGGTCATAGTCAATCCCAGAGGGGGAGCAATTAAGGGAGCATTTGTATTGACATTTAGTTGAGCCGTACGATATTGATATTGATAATGTTCGGTCTTTATTCTGGCTAGTTCTAGTTCGAATAATTGATCAACCGTAAAACCAGGTGGCAATTGTTTGTCAAGTTGGCTAGGATTACCACCAACTGCTCCGTCACCCTCCTCGCCTTCTACAGGGAACAGGTGGGATTTTATGGTCTGAGCCACCTCTACTTTGGACATGTTTGAGACAGTTAACTGGAGATGTGAGGCAAGCACTTTCAGTTCGGATTTTGACAGACGGTCAATATCAGGGGCTGTGGGTTCTGATTCTATGAAAACTCGAGCATCTTCGTCAGTAATTATATCAGGCATGATTAATATTTGATTTTTAACCTCTGAAGTGCGCATGGGGGTAATTAGACACCTCTCCCTGTGCGCATGTATTTGAGGTGTTTCCAAATCACTAAAATATTAATTGTATCATTAATAGCATTAATACTTATCCATATGCGCCTATTATGGGTTGATTATAAAGGTATTAACCTGAAACAACAATAAAACGAGTGAAAACAGCGTTTGGATGGTCAAAATCGGAGATATAGCCCGTGAGTTGTATAATGTATGGGTGAGGTAAGCTGCTTTCCCGCCAAATTCCCCAAGGCCACTGAGACACAGTCGATCGATACTCTCTCTCTCTCTCTTGCATTCGCTTGCTATCAGTGATGACCACACCCTGCAACCGGATTTCTAATGTTAGCACGAAAATATACCTCAGAATAAGGGAATAACGGAAAATAGGTGATAACTGAAGGAGAGGAGGAATGTGGGGAAGGAGGGGAGGTAGAGGACTGAGATTTTGCATGGCGCAGGGGCCCCCCAAAAAAGCACGTATGAGGCTTTAATAGGCGAAAACATGCTGATAAATAAGCACAAACCAGAAATAAATCTTGTCAATAATAGTTGAAGGTTCATTATTGGTGACAATTGGTGAAGTTAGGTGTGAGAGCATCGTTTGGGTTGTGTGAAGAAGAAGAGCGAGGGAAAAAGTCAATAAGTAGAAATAACTGTATTTAGTAGAGCAGGGGGGGTTGTACAAAAAAAGTGTGGGTAAAATTAGTACCAGGATAAGACCTAAGAGACGGAAATCACAAAAATAAAGAGAAATAAAAAAGTAATGGGTCCAGGGTAGAACAAATACAACGCAGATTCGTAGAGTTAAAACAAAAACTAATAAGAGCTCGACATTGTGAAAAGGAGAACAAAGTAGTTGTCGCTCAGCAAAAGAAAAAGTCATCGTAATATAAACAGTCGGACAAGGGTCTGTATGTACGATTAAGTGAAGGTAAAGACGACGCACTAACAAATAAAGGAAAAAGGAGGCTGGAGTCCAAAGACAAAGAACACACACTCATCTAGAAAGGGGAGATAGGGGACTAAGAAGGGGGGACGCGGAAAAACACATTTTCCTCCCTCCTTCTCTGTCCTTTCCTTTTCGCCTTGTGTGTCCCTATTTTGCTTCCTCTTTGATTGTGCCACAACCGATTTTTTCCTTGATGTAATTTTCACACTCTACTTTTGAATCTTTATAGTACATGTAAATTCCCCATGTTACGTCTATTGCTTTATGATTGCGTTCTATGTGAGTTAGGAATTAGCACACTTGATTTAACTATTTATTTGTACTACTAGATAATTTGAAATGCTTTTGGTAAATTCCTTCATTTTAATATTCTCTTAGGGGTTCTCGTTATCTGAGTGCTTCTTTATGATTGCTTTTGCTAAGGATCTTTTCCTCCATGGTTGGATAGTATCATAATACTTTGGACTCTGTTAGCGGTAGGTAAATTTTTTGTTTAAATACAGATTTCTCCTCACTTTACAGTTTCAGAATAATATTTTGAATTGAAAAGTGCAAATGATAACTAAATTTTGATATCTATGCGTTTTTATTTCTTTTATGTTGCATTGAGATTTTAGTTTATTTGAATTTGAATGTATCCTAGTCCGTAGATTTTCTTCTATATTTATACATTTGGCCTATTTGGCCCCAAAATAAATGTTGTTTAATTGTTTGGTAGATAGGCAAATTGCCCACCCCACCAACGTGTTTCAACAATGAATTACATTTTAGTGATCCTGTTTTAAGCAGTAATACAGAGGTATACTCAATTTTTAGGATCTGTATTGTAAACGGCCTTTCCTGAGGATGGCTGCGTGACGTCGCCGAAAAGTATAGAATAAATCATGATGTCCGCAACTTATTTCTTCTCTTTTTTATTATTTTGCCCTACTGAATATCTATATATATATATATAATATTATATATATATAATATATATATATATAGTAATATATTAACTATTCGTCTTATCGTCTTACTGAGGGCAATATTTCGCTTCTTCGTCTCTATAGATTAAACACAGAACAGCTTGGCAGTCTGTTTTGGAGTTAAAAGTTTCATCAAGGTCCATCAGACTTTTCGCTATCCCCACTTCATCACAACAACCCACGGTTCAAGTCTTTCACACCAAAACAGACATTCCCACACACCCCGTGGAAAACCGAATATGATACTGCCCTCCAACCAAGTAAAGTAATGTATCGGTGTTATTGATTTCACCGCCAACACCAAACACCTCCAATGAAATTAATGAAAGCATATTACTGTATGTGATTCAACCGGGGATTCGAACCAGGGTTCCGTCACACCGTTCTTTAAACACTCTAACGGTATCCTAACCATTACACCAACCAAGGCAGGTAAAGGGTTTATGCACAAGCTCACGACTGGTTATCCATTATCGCATACTGGATCTTAATCTACTATCACATACATATTCCCACCAGCGCTATGGTAGCTTAATTGTTAAGTGAGAGGAAAGGATAGTCATGGGGCACAGATCATATAGACCGGCCGCATATATCCCAAATGTTATTATGTTTCGGCACCACTCACTGGTGAGATCGATTCCGCGCGGCCTATTTATGTGGCTAACTCAGCTAAACTCGCGCATATTTTACGAGTACCGTATGGCGCGGCAAAGAGAAGACAGAATGAGACCACGCAGTTTTAAATCCTCACCTAACCTAACCTAACCTAACCTAACCTACCCCTAAACTATACATATATATTTTACATAACCGTATGGTGCGGCAAAGAGAAGACAGAATGCGACCACAGTTTTAAATCCTAACCCTAACCTAACCTAACCTAACCGTTTAGGTTAGGTTAGGATTTAAAACTGTGGTCTCATTCTGTCTTTCTCTTTGCCGCTCCATACGTTAACGGTACCATACGGGCGATTTTTAAGCTGAGACCCACAGTTTAAATCCTACCCATAACCTACACCTACCCCTACCTATATAATTTACAATAAACCAAGAGCAAAAACCAAACCTAACCTAACCTATATAATTATATATATATATATATATATGATATCTATTATATATATAATATTATAGTATATATGTTATATGTTTGCGTCCTAACCATATAATTATATATATATTTTTACACTTATATATAATATATATATATATATATATATATACTATATATTATATATGTTAGGTTAGGTTAGGGTTTAGGTTAGGATAGGATTTAAAGCTGTGGTCTCATTCTGTCTTCCTCTCTTTTGCGCGCCATACGGTACGGTAAAATGTGCGCGAGTTTAGCTGAGTTA